>MU106143.1:0-170265 GCA_012274485.2 Sinapis alba
CTCTCACAAATCAAACTCTTAACTCTTAATCTATGCAACAAGTTTGCATACTCTTTTATAGGGATAAGATAATCCTAAACACTTTTAACATAGGTATCTAGATAACTCCTAGATTCTATGTGTTTTCCTTATTCTTTTAGATAAACTAGTTTAGCTTGTGGACCAAGCTATCTTGACTTTCAAGATTATCTCCAACATTACCATCATCATAATCATTTTTTCTTAGCAAATTTTCTGAGAATGAGATCATTAATTATCATCACCACAAATTCTAACTTACTACCTGCAAGATAGAATTATATAACATTCATGACAGCTCCGATTACTCATTTCCTAATATAAATAACGTTCCAGCGACTAGCCTACATCAACATTATCATCATCATCATCATCATCATCATCATCATCATCATAGCAAACTTACAGTTTGAAGAAATGAGCGCCAAAACATCCGACCTTCTCCAGCAAGACTGAATCCAGAAATCGGAAATCGACAACATCTCCAGATCATCACGAACCCTAGGCAGCCACTCCCGCACGAATTCAACATCGGCCAGGTACAATTCGTCGGAATCTTCTTCAACCAAGTCGTCGAAAGACATCCCGCTAAGCGCCTTATCAACCCCAACCGAAACGAACCTAACATTGCGAGAATCTTCAATCAGATTCCTGAAGACCGTCTTGAACGGCGTGACGGAGATCGAGCGCGATTTGGAGTAGCGTGACAAAGTGCAGACGAGATTAACGGTTTGAACTTCCCTCCAAAGCGAGTTGAATCTCTTGGACGCGACGCGAGATCGAGCTAGGTCTTCGGAATCGTTGAGTCGGTTCAGGATTTTCACCACGAGCTCTGAAGGTAAATCGTCCATGGGGGGTAAATTTGAGGGAAGAGGAGGAAAGAGACGACGAGAGGTATTTATAGTCAAGAAAAGTAGTCACGTGTGGATTAGAGCTCACACGTGTGGAATAAGTACAAAGTCGATAGTACCCTTTAGAAACTTTGAAAAATAACAGAAATACCCAGACGTTTAGTTCTGAAGGGGAGGAGAAGAAAAACCCTTATTGAGTTGTGAAGCGGCTGTCGGATAATCGAAAATGGGGAGGAGGATTTTGAACGATGCGTTGAGGACGATTGTGAATGCGGAGAGGCGAGGAAAAGCTTCGGTGGAGCTTAAACCAATCTCCACCGTCATGTCTTCCTTCCTCAGAATCATGAAGGAAAAAGGTTAACTTTCTTGTTGCATCCAAAGTTCGTCTATTTATCCTAAAAGATGACGTTTTTTTATACCACTGTGTGAAGGATCTGTTAGTGGTGAAGCTAAGATTGAAACTTGTAATGCAATTTAATGTTTGTTTTTTTTGCTTCCAAGTTTGTGTTTTTGCTTCTGTGAACTCATTGTTTTGATGCTAATAGTGGTCTTGATTGCTTTTAATGTGCTTATGATTAAACCCTTATCTGATTTTGGCGATTCATAGTTAGGTTTGTTGACATTTCTAGATAGGGGTTAAGGGTTTCAAAGTGGTTATAGTTGTTAGTAATAGTATCTTTATGTGTTTCATAGTTTGTTTGTTGGAATCGACTTTTTTCTAAAGTGTGTTTACTTATAAAATACAATGTTAATTGTAGGTTATATCAAGAACTTTCAAGTCTATGATCCACATAGAGTTGGTAGGATAACCGTTGATCTGCAAGGGAGGGTTAATGACTGCAAAGCGCTTACCTATAGGCAAGACGTTAAGGCAAAAGAGATTGAGGAATACACTGAACGCACACTTCCAACACGTCAGGTTTGTCTCTCCGTCTTGAGTTTATTTTCTCTCCCCGTATCCAGAGATAATGCCCCTCTAGTTAACCTTGTTGGATTTGTTCCATGCAGTGGGGTTATGTTGTAGTCACAACTCCGGATGGGATTCTGGACCATGAAGAAGCTATTAAACGGAATGTTGGTGGTCAGGTTCTTGGTTTCTTTTATTGAAGAGCTTAAGAGGCTCTAGTGTTCGATCCTCAGAACATGTTATTCATGTGGTTCTTTGTTTTAGTATCTTGCATTGTCTTTGAACAAATTGGCAATCAGAGTACACATTTGCTTGTTAAATTCAAATATCTTATGAAGCATTTCAAACATATTGTTGTTTGATGAAGTTCATCCATTGATTTTTCTACCACATATGTGTTTATATAGCTGTGAGCTAAACTGTTACTCTATTATCAATGTGAAATGTCATCCCTGTTCGTCCTAAAAATGGAGAAGATAATCTACACTAACCGAAGATTACTTATCAATTTGTTAAACATATACTCAAATTCTCACGACTATGAGTACACACTTAAATTATCATAGCTATATATGAAACTACAAGACAACAATCTGATAAGAAAGTCAAGTATATATGTTTTGTACATAACAAATGAAGTAATCTCACAGCAAGAAACTAATTCTCGGGATACTATCAAGTTTCAATCTTTAAGCAAACAATCAAACAAAAGAATAAGAGCTAACAAAACAATAAATATGATATATAGCAGCAAACGGGTAGATCAGTAAAAGTTCACCGACGCAGAGCCCCAAGCTTGGCAAATATGTCGTCGTAATCTGGGAGCTTGGGATGAACATGGCTAGCTTTCCCCTTCGCTGGAGTTACCTGTTCTGGTGGTGATGTCACGGTTTCTGGAATAGAACTTGAAGATGAAGCTGGCCTTTCTTGATCAGCCTGTAGTTTGGCCTTATGAGCTAGCTTTGGAGGAGATTCTTGAGAAGACTTTTCGACTTTTGGAAGAGAGCTAGAAGAAGCTGACTCTTGTTTCTTAGCAAGTGGCTTGGCCTCATGTATTAGCTTTGGGATAGATTCCTGTTCATGAGTGTCTTTGTCAGTTTTTGCTGTAACCAGGGATGATGATCTTCTCTCTTGCCCCTTGGTTCTTCGAGAGATGGATACAGACGGTTTAGTTTGAATGCTTGAAGCATCTCTGCGGAACTCTCTCTCATCATCTTCATCGTCACTGGACACTGAGTGGAAATATGAGGCAACAACAGGGGCTGTCTTGTTGGTCCTCTTCTCTTGACTTCTAACAGAGGCTCGAGTCGGGATATCTTCCTTTGAGCTGTCACGGGTGACACGCGAATGAGGATGTGTCGGCCGTGTACTTAGCTCAGTTCTTTTATCTTGATTTCTGATAGAAACTCTCTTTCGAAGTTCCATCTCTGTTTCATCATCACTAGAAGATGAATATGGAGGTATAGAGCTTGGTCTTTTGTCCGGCTTGCTTGCTTTTTGAGTGTAAAGATCTTTCCTGATACTGCTAGAAGGAACTGTCTGTGACCTCGGCGGATCAACCTCTGTTTGGACATGCTCTTTTACAGACTTAGACAATGTGTCTTCTCTTGGTGGGCTCACTCCATAAGGTGGGAGAGTCTTTTCATTACTGAGTTCATCGGTCAGAGGTACAAAGCTCAAACCTTTACGAGTTTCTGCGTCTGAGTCTTCATGAGGCATGGAATCATCTTCTTGGTCTTCTGTGTCTGAGGGGAAAAAGTAGCGTCCTAAATCGTCTGGAACTTCAGCTACTGGTGACTTGTGAGATGTCAGCTTTGGCTTTTCTTCTACACGTCCAGAAAGTATTCCTTTGTTTCTCATATCGTCTTCCTCACTTTCAGAATCTTTGGCATAATCGTCAAACTTTGCAGACGGCTCGGGCTCATGCAGAGAAGCTGGAGGACTTGTAGGACAATCATCAAATAATGGAGAACTTAGCTTCTCCTTTTCAAGAAACTGTGAGTTTGATGAGCAAGGTTGTTGTTCCAGAGACTTGTCTCCTTTGAAACTCCATGAATGTGTCTCTGATGGCATATTGCTGTTGCTTCCAAGCAATGAGAATCCTAATCCATGTTCTTGTTCATCGCCATAAGCATCTTCTGTGTCGAATTGAGGTTTATCGAAAAACGAGGCATCATCATCAAAAGCCGGAGAAATATCATGACCGTGACTCTGTCTCTCCGTATCTTCAACAGTGCTCTGAAACCGTTTATCCTCGAAGATGCTCGGTGCATCGATATGGTCCGAGGAAGTGACGTTATCATCATCAGAAAAACAGCTTGTGTGTGATCCTGAAGAAGCCAAGCTTGACTGTTTCTTGAGTTGAACATCTTCTGAACAGCTAACGTTGATATCATCTTTACTTGGCTTACCTACTTTAGCAAAGGAATCACTCGGCCTCATCTCCAGTGAGTTATCTCGAGAATGACCTCTCTTCCATGAAGCAGTTTCTGATTGCTCATCAACAGTCTTCTTAGAAAGCTCTGTCCTGGTAGTGGATTGATCTTCTTCTTGCCTGTAACTGCTTCTTAACATCTCTTCTTTACCAAAACCTCCGCTTTGCACATTTGAGCTGCTGCTACTAGGTGGTCTATGTGAGGGCTCGTTTCTTGAAGTATCAAACGACTCTGTAGAACTCTGCATCGTCGTTCTCATCCTTTCTTTACTTGAAAGCTCAGCAGCCGCACGTGCAGCAAAACTCGCTCTTTCAGCAGATTCAGCCGCTGCACGTGCAGCAGTTGTAGCATCAGCAAATTCCGTTTCATATGGAGATGAATCCACATAACCTGGATTCGGAGGTCTGTGATCTCTGCCATCAGTTCTATCTCCTGTAGGAAAAAGGAAGACTTGTTATCATCTAACGCGTCAACACAAACAAGAAAAAAAAAACACAGAAAAAACATCAAACAGATAATACTTTTGCATGAAAAACTAACCAGAAAGTCTTGGATCTTGATGATAGTGATCAGTAGATGCAGTGCGGCTTGTAGATCTTCCATCAGTTTCATATAAGTTCTGTGCCACGTAAGCAGTAGATGGAGCTTGAAACTCTGGAAGTTGATTGTTTGGGATTCTTGAAGAACCTGAGTTCATTTCACTGACTGACTGAGAGGAACTTGCTCCACTCTGCTCAAAAATCGAAAAGGCTACTGAGGAAAACAGATACTAAAGAAAGAGGCAGATGGAATCAACACGAAGGAGTGGATTAGGTTATGAAATGAAGATATAGTTACTGACCATCAATACAGTTTCCTTTCGATCTGGCTCAACCTGAGTCTCTGGTTCCCATGTTACATTATGCTCTGTAGCAATCTCCTTCAACATTTTGTTCTTCGTTGGACCATCAGGAGCTTTAACAGAGAGTTTATCCACCAACTAAGCATACATAGAGAGAGAGAGAGAGAATCATCATCAAGAATGGTTCCCTCCTACAAACATCAAACAAAGGAAAACAACAACAACACAAGCAAACAAAACAACTTACCAAGCGGCTCACACCAGAATCTGGTTGCAACCCAACAGCAGCTGAAACAAAATCTTTTCCATACTTTGCAGAGAAATGCTTAACGACATCAGCGAGCTCCTCGACATCTGATAACCTTTTGGAAGCGTATAGGACACTCGCAACAGCTTCCTTAAGATCATTAGGGCATGTCCTGAAGCAAGACCACACAACAAACAATGATCAACATTACACATTACAGATTAAAAACAATAAAAAAATTGGATATTTGAACTTACTTTTGTGAGTCAATGACACCCAAACGAGCAACGATAAGTTCACAGTATATACCAACGAGCTCATAAGCAGCCACTGTCTTCTCTTCTCTCACTACATGCTCCACCTGAGAAAAATAATCATTAATAAGCATTAGCATTCTACACTGAACAAACACGCAGATGTTGATTCCAATGATGGGTTCCAGCAGATGAATGAAAAGATCCGATTTTGATTGCTTACCCGAATTAGAGCAGTCTGGTTCTGTCCGGATTCGAGTAAATGAGCCAACTCTCTCCTCAATTGCTTGATCTGTGTGTCCTTCTTGTTCTTCAGTATTTTCAGGCGCGAAGCCGCCATTTGTAATGTGATTTTGCTTCATTACAAAAAAACAGGAAACGTTACAAAAAAAACAGAAAAATTGCAAACCGATCAATGACACAACCAGAAAGAAGGGAGTTTTATTACCATTTCGCAGGCTTGAAGCTTCGATGAAGCACCTTCTTCATGGAGACAAAGAGAAAACCCAAATAAAAATCAAGCCTTTAAGATCTATCTAGGAGTCTCTGAGTTTGAATGGGAGATTTTTTTTGTGTTTTTTTGTTGAAGATAAAAGATGAACAAAACTCTGATCTGATGGGGTGGGCAAGGATCTTCACGGGAGAACCTTAACCGAAGAAAAGTATCAAACTTTCGAGACGATGGAGAAGATGATTACTCGAAAAAGGTGATTGACTTTTCTGAGTGGGTTAAATAGTGCTCAAGATCGATCGATGACGACGACGCGTTTAGTGACTCGTAAAGACGTTCTTCAATTTTGCCACCCAATCACTCCAGTAACTAAAATGCCAGATCACAACTTTATAAAACATTATTAATTATTGTATTAGTATTTTAATGTTATAAATGCATTATCAACATTTTGAGAAGGATATCTAAGTTATAGTTTACCAGATCTTCAACTCCATTATTACAGCTATATCTTTATAGCTTAGCAGATCTTCAACTCCATTATTATTATCTTTATTCATTTACAGGTTTTTCTAGCCGGATCGTAAACAGAGGCTATGGCGTACTCTCTGACGAAGATCAAGTCTTATGATAATGATCTTTAATGTTTTTGACTTCTTGATGTTTTGCATTGATTTTTCTAACTCAGTGTATTTAAGTTCTTGTGCTTGGAGTGGACTTTGATCTTTTTAGACTTATATTTCCTTTTTGGATCTTAATTATAACTGATTTTGGGCTTCGTTGCATTTGGATTAAGATCTTGGACTGTCTTCTGAGCAGGGTAAAACCTGATTCCAACACATTTCATTTTTTAACAAGGATATCTAAATCATATATAGTTTATCAGATCTTAATTATTCCATTAACACCAATCTCTTCAAAACAATTATTACAATTACAGATATATGTGTCTTGTCTTTAAAATCTTAATTATGATATCATCCTTCTGTATGTTTCCATCAGTTAAGATACATAAACATTTGCTTCAACGGTTGTATGATATACAACTATTTTCGGATGTAGAATGCAACTAAAGTGGTTTATAATAGTAGGAAAATACTTGAACTCTGATCAAAACTTCTGTTAATAAAAAAACTATAAACAGAAAATGATCCCATCAAAGTCTTAAATCTTACTTTAAAAAAAGTCTTAAACCTGTAGAGTTCACAACAAACTGAGAATATCATAAACATGGAGCAACTCAAATCTCTCATTGCTCACAAGTCACACCACTTACTAATAAACGTTTTAAATCTTTTAAATCTAAGAGGTGGTGTTGACGATATGGATCTTGATTGCATAAACCAAACCTTCCTTTCGAAACAGCTCGCACAAGACACGATCTCCTTTCTTCAGTCTGTTCCTCTGGACTATGCGGTCCCATCTTTTGATAGACACACGATGATCATGCCATATTGCTGCTCTCGCTTCTAGGTTCCCGTTTTCGTGGTTGTCAATGTAGCACACGTAATCTTGGAACTTCAGACAATAGTCTTTCACTATTTGGTTAGGAACCGTCTGTATATATAGTTACCACAACAAAATTAGTTTACAGAGTTCTTACAATTAAGAAAATGATCCTAATGAGGTTCTTACCAGCTCGTATATCCTGTTCTTCACCATTGTCTCAAAACATACATTCTTCGGATCATCCAGGTACACCTCTGGATTCTTGATTGTAGATTCTGTCAACAAAAAACAAACATTTTTCAAGATAAGTGTCTTATCACACACATATATATATAGGTTTAACAATTCACTTAATTATGGAAATGATGAAATCAAGCAAATGAAATTTACCTCTCTTCCTAGACACTGAACGAGAACTGTTACTTGTTGAACCAACAATAGAGTTTACTGATCTGAGCTCTCCTGTAAAGGATTAAGACATAAACACAGTTATGTATTAATTAAACAGAAAGATTGGTGAAATGATGTAACTGATCATGAAAGCTAATAAATGTGTTTTCATTACCTTTCTTCCTAGAGTTTGCCACTTTTGGGGTCACGTCCAGGAGTGTGGTGTCTTCGTTAGGAGGAGAATAAGAGCTGTCGTCACTCATGCTGTTGGAATCCTCTGAGATCAACGATTCATCAGAATCTTGAACAACAACAACTCTCTTTTTTCCTGGAAAAAAATCTCAGCATAAAACAAACACAGCTTTGTTAATATAAAAACCAACCAAACGAAATGACCAAAGTGATGATTAGAAAGGTAAATAGTGTTTGTTTAGACCTTTGTTCCTGGTTCTTGGGGCTGTCTTTGCCATCTCAGGTTCAACTATGTTGGAATCCTCCTCTGAGGTGAAACCATAAAATCTCAGAGCATTAAACAGAGCTTCATTGTATAATTAAAAAGCAATTAAACGAAATGACTTTTCAAGTGTTGAAAAAGCTAACCAGTGTGATTAGGACCTTGGTTTCGGGCATTGGGGACAGTCTGCGCCGTCTCAGGTTCTGAAGAAGTGTTTGTGTCTTTGCTGCTCAGATGACAAACACTGTCTTCTTTGTCATCATCATCATCATCATCTAGGGCTATAACTTGAGCAACAGCTCTTGACTCTTTACATCCTCCACTACCATAGATGCTGACCTTGAAATTGCGAGATCCGTCATAAGCAAAAGTCATTACGTCTCCATCTCTGAGACGGTTATCCTCGACGAACTTAGCCCACCCTTGTCCAAAATACACGTCATCTCGCCTCTTGATCATAGTCACCTTCCAAAAGCATCCACCACTTCCTTGGAGAAGCGCCGTTTTGGGCAAAACAAGTGGTAGCTCATCGTAATAGGACGCTGGTATCACCTGCACAGACGCAAATATATGTAGCTTAAGCTCTCAAGAGATATGAGGCACAAAATGAGAGACTCTAAGGTAATAAGAGCCATGTAAACTCGTCAGGTTGAAATCTCTGACGGTAACAGAGTCTTTCCACACACACAACAAAAACTTGGTTTCATCTCAAGAGGCGTACAGACAGTTTAAAAAAAACAGCACTTTCCAGACCAAACTGATTCAAAGTGACAAGACAAGACTAAACAAAAAAGATAGAGAAAGAAGATCTTTACCATGGATTCAAAGCTGAAATGGGAGAGGAAGATCTTAAAGAAACGTGGGAGAGCCATTGAGAGGAGATAAAGTGAGTGAGTGAGTGAGAAACTGGAAACAGAGAAGAGAGCAGTTTTGACAATGAGGCAAAGTAACGATGAGGATTCTCTAGTCTTTATAAGACAACAGTGTACTATATATTCTGCATGGGGCATCTCAGAAAGGTTTTGATTTATTTACTACTTTGATCCTCAAATAGTTTTCAGCAGAACCCTCTAACTTCTGATAAATTATGGTCAAGACAAAAGTAGTGAAGAAACAGAGAATCTTTTGTGTGTGTTTTGAGTCAAAGAAACGATCGTCCAGTACAGTGCCCATCTGATACTGATGCTTTTTTACTCTGCCATTTTTCCAGTTACCACTTTGATATAAAGGAACAAACTTGCTATTTTTTAATCATATATATATAGCTATCATAAACAAAAACACAAAAAGGAACTTATAAATTAAAAAAAATGGAGTATTATAGAAATTAGAATCAATCATATATATGAACACACAAAAAGAAAAGAGCATAAAACGATCAAACATCATTTTAATTAATTTTGCTTAGTTTTGTCCCAAAAAAAAAAATTGCTTAGTCTACTTCTCTGTCTCAACTTCCTTCTCATGGTGAACTCTCTGGCTCACGAGCCAGTTCATCGGCTAAGCACTGTTGCAGCTCAGACACGATCTGGTTCATTGCTGGTCTGTTAAACCCTTTTTCTCTGACGCAAGACATTGCCACCTCCACAAATTTCCATGCTGAGTCCGGTGAGAAGTCGCCTTGAAGCAGCGGGTCCACGACGCCGTCAAGTTCCCCGGTCTCCAGGAAAGGCTCGACGAAGTGGATGACGCTGATTTTTTCTCCTTCTTTTGTTCTCACTATGGCTCGCTGGCCGGTGATGAGTTCAAGAAGCACGATCCCGAAACTGTACACGTCGCTCTTCTCATTCAGCATGAATGTTCTGTAGTATCTGTCACCATGCATGCACACGTGTAATGTATTTAGTTTACTAGATATGTTATGAATCCCAAATGTTATTTACATAACTTGATTAGCCAACCCTAGATCAAATAAACCGACTGATTATGTGATATATATTGGCTAAACTAAACCGGTGATGTGTAAAAAGAAACGTACTCAGGATCAATGTAGCCGGGAGTGCCCATGACTGCAGTCTCGACATGGGTGAGATCGTCATCAGGGAAGACTTTAGAAACGCCAAAATCAGCAATCTTGGCTTCCAAGTTATCGTTTAATAGAATGTTTGCTGTTTTAACATCTCTGTGTATTATCGGTGGTCTGCATCCATGGTGCAAATACTCCAACCCTGCCAAGATGAAAACAAAGGTTTCACACCTGAACCAGACTAAACCGGGTTTGATATCTAAGTTTTAGCTTTGGAACCAACCTTGTGCAGAGTCAATGGCTATATGGAGTCTATTTTCCCAGCTAAGATCCTCTGCTTTCTCACTTGAAATATATTCCTGCAAGTTTCCATTGGCCATGTACTCATAGATGAGAGCTGTACTTCGTTCATCATCGCAGTACCCGACAAATGATGCTAAGTTCCTGTGATGGACTGTCAGAAGAAGCTCTGCCTGCACAACATTTTACACTTCAGAACTATCCGGTAAGTTGTCTTTGTGTTGTTATTTAGATTACCTCGACTTGGAACTCTTTGGAAGCTTGTGATGATGAAGATGATGATGTTCCATTAGGTATTGTAGATAAAGAATCTTTAATCATCTTTACAGCAATTTTAGTTCCATTTTCTAGGGAACCAAGGTAGACTATACCAAACCCTCCTTTACCAATCACTTTATTGAAGTTGTTTGTAATGCTAGAGACTTCATCATATGTGAACCTTCTCTTCCCTGAAGGTAGTAATGGTCCTGGTCCTGTATTGTCTCCAAACCTTCTCTTCCCTGGAGGGGGGATTGGTCCTTGTCCTTCACTACCTCCTGAAACTAGACATTCGTTTTTCTTTCTTTCAGCAAAAAAACTGACTTCAATTTATTAAGGGTGAAGTGAAATTTCCAAAACGCCTCACCTCTTTTTCTTTGCCTTAGTATGATCCATATGATCACCAGTACCACAAGGAGAACTATCACCGATGTGGCTACAGCTATTGGTACAACCATGTTGTTCTTTTTATTTTCTTGACATGAACTTGAGTTACAGATGTTTTTGTCATCCACACTGTAGATAGAAAGACAGCAAAATCAACAAGATTTGAAGTGAGAAAGTAATTGAGTTGAATAACCTTTTTTTTAATGCTAGAAACTGTTACCTGAGTGCAAGGAAACCCTCCTTGATTTTTTTCATAAGAGATTTGGGGATAAACCCAGTGAAGTTATTTCCTTTCAAGTTCCTTGCAACAAAAGTAACATGTAAATAGACAATTTCATTAAAATAGATAAAGTCTATAGATATGTCTGCTCACTTACAGTGTTTTCAAATGTTTTAGATCAGCCAGAAACTCAGGCACATTATGTTGTAGGTCATTGTTTGATAAATCCCTAAAAAAAATGCATACTTTCTCTTATAATTCATCTGAATAAAGTGGTGAAAATGTGTATGTAAGGCTTCTATTTATATACTTACAATGACTCAAGAAGGGAGAGATTTCTAAACGCCATTACTAGTGGTCCTTGTAACCCGCTTGAGCTAAGATTCAGAGACTTGATATGATGATTGTTATTGATGTAGCTGCATCCAACACCTTCCCAAGGGTATAGTCTTGGAGCGCAAGGATCACCACTCCAAACTTTCTTCACTTTATAAGTCGATCTTATGCTTTCCATCGCGTGAACTGCAAGTAACAAGAGAAGCTGTGAAAAACCATCGCTTACAAATCTTGCAGATTCTTAAGTATAGATGCAAAACACACCTTCTTCAATTGCGGTGGAGAATTCATCTAGAGATTGCGCTGTAAAGATCTCAATGGCATTGAGAATAGGTGGAAGTATTGAATCTTCTGTCTTCTGAAGAGATATCAAGTGATCACTAGTGAAAGATCTTGAAGCAGAGAAAGTCGTTGAATACTCTAAAGGAGTAATGAAAAGATCTTCCGAGAAAGGGGAACCATTCCAAGATATCTTCATCTTCCTACTCTCACCAGTCTTGACCGTTTCCAGTTCCGCGAAGTAAAGATATGCATAGAACGTAGCGTTTGTATCATCAGAAGTCCACGACAGTTCCATTGGTTCCTCTTCGCTTTTAGGTGAAGCAGCTGTCTTGATAACTTCATCAGGTGGCATATAACCACTCTGAAAAACATCGATATACCTTGTTGTCTTGATTGAACTCCAAGAGAGTGGAGTGTAAGGAGACCAGATACGATCATACATATCGTTTTGGTACCGTCCTGTTCCGTTCAAGTATCCTATGTCCCATCTTCGGTAAAGCACCAATGAGATGTTTCTTCCAGAGTCAGTATTATAGATTGAGCTGTTCAGTGGCCTGAGCTCCAAGCCTGAGATAAACGGAGTTCCTTTACCTTTGTTCACAAGGCAAACGTGTAACATCTCTGACTCTGTAAAGGTCAGAATCTCTTTGAAGACTTGCTCAGAAGCGTTCTTGAACTTCACTGTCGACCAGAAGTTCACGTTCAGGTAAAGATCGAACTCAGGGAAAGCTTTCTCGTTGACACCACCGTCGTAGTTACCGTACATGAAGGAAGCTCTGATGAGGTAAAGATTGTCTTTGCCATCTGAAGGTTTCAAGGAGTAACAGTTTCTGTTTCCTTGAGGGAAGGCTCTTACATCAGAAAGAACGTAGGGTAAGTTAGGGTTTGCAGGGTAGTTGTATTCTACAGAGACGTTGAAGTTTTCGCCAGTGTTTATGAAACCGTCATCTGGGGCGTAACTGATACTAGTACGAGTGTCTCTCTCGATACCTTTAATAGGTGCGCCACAATCTATGCTGATGTAACCTGGATCAGAGAAGAAGAAGAAAAGATTACTTCCAACACAAGAAAGGTTGTTTATGATGTTTGAGAACACGTTTAAAGCGAGATTGACAAAATCTTCAAGAACATTGCATGATTACTTGCTACACAAGAAAGTTGTACAGAGTTTCCAAAACAGGAATAAAGCTCTCATCAGGCTTGAGCATGGCTCTCAGTTTCAAGATATAATACAGAGAGGAGATCAAGAGGGAACCTGTATGGCTTTGGCCGTGAACTAAAATGGTGGTGGCAAGGAGGGCACAAAGAAGGCAGAGAAAGAGAGAGCCATGAACTCTCATCTTCTTATCTTCTCTTCTCTCTTTTTTTTTTTTTTCCTTTCTAAAATTTAATCATCATGGAATAATAACATAGACAACGTGCGAAGTTGCGATTAAGACAACAGAAACACCAACAAGTTCAAAGTCTACTCCTCATGTCCTTAATTTATTAGCACGAATACAACTTGTAATTTTTCTTTCATACTTGCCAGGTTGTTTTTCGCTTTTTAATTTGGCGGTGACTGGTCTTGTGAGGATAGCACAAGAACATTCGGACATAATGTTAGATTCAAAGACTATGGTTGAATAAGAAATTTCAAATTATGATTTTTTAAAAAAAGTTGAATAAGTATGATACTATTAAGAAATAGGTTTTAAGTTCTAGTGGACGAATATAGATTTGTTTTTAATAATTTATAGACTGAAATGCTGAGAGCATGTTTAATGGGGTCTCTTAAGGAGGGTTTCTTAGCGGGATTTAAGAGACGGTCTCTTATTTTTTAACTAAAAAAATTAAGAAACGTCTCTTAAATAAGAGATTTAAGAGACCTCTCTTAATTTTTTTAGTTAGAGACCGTCTCTTAAATCCCGCTAAGAGACTCTCTCTAAGAGACCCCCGTTAAATGCTCTGAGTGTTCTAAAAATAGTAAACGAGGGAGAGTTTTTTTGACTAGGGCTCATCACCATCGTGTCATTCACGTTTTTGGGGGTATGTGACTTGCAACTTCAACTTCAAATGATAATAATAATCTAGAAGCTCGATGCAATTTAAAATCACAATATATCAATCACACGACTACATAAGAAATCCAAAAAACAACACATGAGATGTAAAAAAATAAAATAAACACTCGATGCAAGAAATTAAATAAAAACTATATACAAACTGAGAGTTAAAAATCCTCAAGTAGAAGGGCTCATCTTTTAGCTTAAAGTGGCAGAGACTTTAGATCCTTCTTTTCTCTGCACGGCAACTTTTGTTCCAAGTCCATCCTTTGTGTCCGCTTTACTCCGAGCAAGATTCACCTCCACCATGGGGGCCTTTCCTGGCACCAGAGGTTTAAAAATATTACCTGCGCAAGATTATTCATATGCATGTTAGTAGCATAATCGCAGGCACAACATGAATGAAACAACCAGAGCTCGAAATTTACCTATCTTACTGAAGAAAATGCCGTAATCCATTCCATTGTACACGGTTGGTATCACCTTCGAGTAAGGGCATTTGGTGGAAAAGCCAACTTTTTTGCCATTAGATTGTTTGATTGTTCTGTTTAGTCTGTTTACGCAATGCTTGAATTGCTTATGGCAGTTAACATAAGTCATACCTTAAAAAAGAAAAACATATTAGACAAAATCTTCTCTTACAACTTTATGTAAACAAAAACAAGGTTTCACGTATATATGATCATGTAACACATTGTGACCAAAACAAACCAAGAAAATATAATCATTGATTAGGTTTATATGGTAGTTACTTTATGATTGAGTTAACCTTTTAAATCAACACAATTGTCATGGGTCATGCAACAAGCATCAAGATCATCACAAGGTTTCTCTCCAGGGCATCCAAAGTATCCTATCCCACAGTACTTTCCGTATCGAATGCCGACAACTGATGAAACAGAGTTTCATGTAAGAATATATAGAAGTGATTCTCCAGATTCAAAGGGAATGCATAAGAAGAAGAAATAAACAATCTTACTGTTGCAGTTCTGTGCAATGCATGTTTTGCTGCATTTCTCCTGTTAGATTTTTGATTCAAAACCCATCAGAAGAGAAAAAAAAGCTGACAAAATGCAACAAACATGAACATAGAACAGTAATTATAACCTTGCTGTTAACGAATGTGAAGAGGAGGAAGGTAGCTAAGCCGAAAGCAACACGTGACAAAGCACCACCGTGAATCATCTTTGTCTTTCTGCAATGAAGTTTCTGTTTGTGATTGTGTTTTTTGTTTTCAAACCCAAAGATTGAACCTCCTTGGAACTTGGAAAATCTCACTGGTCCTCCTGTTTTCTAGATACATACCTCTCGATCTTATGTAGTTATGTATCAGACTTAAAAATAGAATATGTTGTTTATCATCGTCCTTTCTGTTACATTTTGGAACTAACACGATTAATCCAAACAGAGCATACGAATACGACTAATCCAAACAAAGGATTAACAACAGCCAGTAGCGGGTTTGAGGGGAAGCGGGACAAGCATTGGCTTCTGGCCGTTAAATATATCAATAATTTTCGGCCTTATACAGTAAAACTTCTATAAATTAATAATGTTGGGACTATACCAAAACTATATTTTTTTGTTAATTTATAGAGATTATTAATTTATCGATATACTAATTGAACCAAAAACTCAATTTGAGACTATAAAACTATCTTATTTTATAGAGATTTTTAGTGTATATTAATTTATAGAGTATTAATTTAAAGAGGTTATACTGTATTTCGTTAAGTACTTTTGGTGTAGTGGTTGAGTGTTTGTCCTGATTTTTATACACCTAGACTTTTGGTGTAGTGGTTGAGTGTTTGTCCTGATTTTTATATACACAAAACTTTTGGTGTAGTGGTTGAATGTCTATCCTGATTTTTATACAACCCATTTTTTTCTTTCGCTCTGGTCTTTCAAAACTCAAGACCGACATTGGCAACAGCTACTCATTCTTTAACTGTTTTAGCATAATGACTTTTTTTTTCTCAGCTCCAAATCCTCTGTTTCCCTTTTAAGTGAAAACTTTTTTAAAAAACTGATTCAAAGAGAATCATGTAAACTAAAAGAAATGAAAAATATTAGACCAAAAAAAAAAAAAAAGAAATGAAAAAAATCACATGATTGAGCAGAAGGGTTGAGCGTGATCATCACTAAAATAGCGGAAAAGAGAGTCATGTGCAAGGACACCCTTGTTCTCGTAGTAATCCAACGGATACTTAGCCGGCGCCTTCTTTGGCATAACCTTTGGCGCTTCGTACTTAACCATCTTCCTCGGTGCGTACCATCCCGGTGGACCAACCGTCCGCGGCAACGTAAATATTGGCATCGTTGGCCGTACCGGATTCCCGAAACCCCTAACTGGTGGTAACGGGCAAGTTTCAGCGGCTGGTGGTGGTGGAGAAGGTTCGTCTTGTTGCTCCTCCTCATTGGTGTAACGCTTGAGCAAGGCACCGAACTGGGTCTTAGCCTTGGTTGGGTCCTTCTCGTAGGCGTAAAGTTTGGGGGTTTGTCCTATTTTTTCGATGGTTTTGATAAGCATGGGAGGCTCTGCTGTGCCGGATACAAGAATCAGACCCTTGGTTGGGACTATGGTTATGGCGTAAACTCCTGTTTGGTTCATATATATATATCATTAGGTTAAGCTCAAATCATTTTTCAGACTAGGGGAAGTTTTGATTGTACCTTTTACTTTACGAAGACGCTTCTTCACTCTGTGAGCAAAGTCTTTGCAACACTGGAGATCTGTTTTCAGTATGCAAATCTGTAGAAACGAACATCTAAGAATATATAAAAATTAATCGGAAGATAAAATAATTATTGTTGTATCTTCTTCTTCTCTTACCGGAAAGTTCAAATCCTCCATTATTGTTTTTCTCAATATGTTGTGAACCGAGCTAGGGTTTTCTTCTGTCCGTGACCAAAACAAAACAAGGAGAGTTAGACCATGATTAACCCCGGGTTCTTAGGTGGGGTTCTTAGCGTAATTTAAGAACCGGTTCTTAACTTTAACAAAGAAAAAATTAAGAACCGGCTCTTAAATAAGACATTTAAGAACCGGTTCTTAACTTTTTCTTTGTTAAATTAAGAAACGGTTCTTAAATTACGCTAAGAACCCCACCCTAAGAATCCGGGGTTAATCATGCTCTTATGACCTAAACAAACAGGAAAATAGAATCATTATACTCAAGACTGGTTTCCATAAATAGATTATTTTTTTAAAAAAACATTGTCAATAAAGAGTAGATATAGTTTTTGATTGAGTTAAACCTTTTTTTTTAAGATCAACACAATTGTCATGGTGTTATGCAACAAGTATCAAGACCATCACAAGGCTTCTCTCTAGGCATGACCATGATTAATCCAAACCGAGTATTTTCACAACAGCTAACAATTCTTTAGTTGTTCTTATTAATCCCAATCTTATCAAAGGGAGTTTAGCAAAATGTATTTTTTTCTTTTTTTTTCCCAGCTCCAAATCCTCTGTTTCTGTTTCTGTTTCAGGGGAAAAAAGTGATTCAGATTACATACACAAAAATTGTTCCTCTCTTTCAAGTGTAATAGCCGGTGAAGCTGAATCCTCACAAAAAAGAACATAAATAATGATCAAACATCTCTTAATAAAGTTTCCTATGTCTACTTCTCTGTAACCACTTCCTTGTCATGATGATCTGTGTGGCTCACGAGCCAGTTCATCGGCTAAGCACTGTTGCAGCTCAGACACGATCTGGTTCATTGCTGGTCTATTATTTCCTATTTCTCTGACGCAAGACATTGCCACCTCCACAAATTTACATGCTGAGTCTGATGAGATGTCCCCGTGAAGCTGCGGGTCCACAACGGTGTCAAGTTTTCCTATCTCCAAGAAAGGCTCGACGAAGTGGATGACGCTGATTTTTTCTCCTTCTTTTGTTTTCACAATGGCTCGCTTACCGGTTATAAGTTCAAGAAGGACGATCCCGAAACTGTACACGTCGCTCTTCTCGTTCAGCATAAACGTTCTGTAGTATCTGTCACCATGCATGCAAAAAGTGTATGTGTTTAGTTTTTCAGATATTGTGATCTGTATTTGCTAAACTAAACCAGTGATGTGTAAAGGAACTTACTCAGGATCAATGGGAGTGTCGACGTGGGTGAGATCTTCATCAGGGAAGACCTTAGAGAGACCAAAATCAGCAATCTTGGCTTCCAAGTTATTGTTTAATAGAATGTTTGCTGTTTTCACATCTCTGTGTATTATCGGTGGCCTGCATCTATGGTGCAAATACTCCAACCCTGCAGAGTAAAACAAAGGTTTCACACCTGAACCAGACTAAACCGGGTTTGATATCTTGGAAACCAACCTTTTGCAGAGTCTATAGCTATATGGAGTCTCTTCTCCCAGCTAAGATCCTCTGCTTTCTCACTTGAAAGATAATGCTGCAAGTTTCCATTGGCCATGTACTCATAGATGAGAGCCATGCTACGTCCATCATCACAGTATCCAACAAACGAGGTTAAGTTCGGGTGATGGACTGTCAAAAGAAGCTCCGCCTGCAAAAAAAAAAAACATTCTACACTTCAGCTACAACGAAGCAATGTCAAAAGACTCAAAAACTATCAGATAAGTTTTTTTTTTGGTATTCTTTAGATTACCTCGACTTGGAATTCCTTGGAAGCTTGTGTTGTAGATAAAGAATCTTTAATTATCATTACAGCAATTTTAGTTCCATCTTCGAGGGAACCAAGGTAGACTATACCAAACCCTCCTTTACCAATCACTTTATTGAAGTTGTTTGTAATGCTAGAGACTTCACTATATGTGAACCTTCTCTTCCCTGAAGGTGGGATTGGTCCTGGTCCTGGTCCTGCACTGGCTTCTGAAACTAAACATTCGTTTTTCTTCTTTCAGCAAAAACCGACTTCAAAATTTAAAACCGTGAATATTCCAAACGCTTCACCTCTCTTTCTTCGCCTTAGTATGATGATAAGCAAAACCACAAGGAGGACGATCACTGATGTGGCTACAACTATTGACACAACAATGTTCTTCTCCTTTCTTTCTTGACATGCACGTGAGTTACAAAGTATGTCGTCGTCATCCACACTGGACACAGAAAGTAAAATCAAACACGATTTTGAATATTTTTTTTATTTTTTTTAAATGCTAGAAAACGTTACCTGAGTGCAAGTACACCGTCCTTTAACTTTATACCTGCGCAAGATCATTCATATGTTAGTTATAGTGACAAACAATTCAATAGCATAGCATAATCACAGGTTCAACATGAATGAAACCACCAGAGCTCAATAATTTACCTATCTTACTGAAGAAAATGCCATAATCCATTCCATGGTACACGGTTGGAATCACCTGCGCATAAGGGCATTCGGTGGAAAAGCCAACCTTTGTGCCATTAGATCGTTTGACTGATCTGCTTAACCTGTTTACGCAATGCTTGAATTGCCTATGACAGTCAACGTAAGTCATACCTGAAGTAAAACCATATATTAAAAAGCTTCTAATAAAGATTACTTTATGATTCGAGTTTACCTTTTTCACCAACACAACTGTCATGGGTCATGCAACAAGCATCAAGATCATCACAAGGTTTCTCTCCAGGGCATCCGAAGTATCCTATCCCACAATATTTCCCGTAGCTAATGACGAGCACTGATGAAAACAGAGTTTCATGCAAGAATGAATATACAGAAGTTATTCAAAGGGAATGCAGTAGAAGATAATAAACATTCTTACTGTTGCAGTTCTTTGCAATGCAGGTTCTGCTGCATTTCTCCTGTTAGATTTTGATTCAAACCTTCAGAAAAAAAAAGCTGACAAAAAATGCAACAAACATGAACAAAGAAAAATAAGTATGTGTTTTTTTTATTAACCTTGCTGTGAACGACGGTGAGGAGGAGGAAGGTGGCTACAACACGTGACAAAGCACCACCGTGAATCATCTTTTGTCTTTCTCCAAAGAAGTTTATGTTGTTTGTGATTCTGTTTTTTTCAAGATTGTGACCCAAAGATTGAGCCTCCTTGGAACTTGGAAGATCTCACTGGTCCTCCTGTTTTCTCGATATATATTCTTCTCTTACCTTTTGGACCGAACGAACAATCTTAAATAGAGTATTCGCAACAAAGGTCAAAAAGTGAAAACTTAAAGTGAATAGAAACTTCCTCTAGAAATTTTTGTTCTTTATTAATCTCAAACTTATCAAAGAGAGTTTAGCAAAATGGAAATTTCTCAGATCCAAATACTCTGTTTCCGTTTCAGGGAAAAACTTGAAAAAAATTTTGATTCAGATTACACAATCTTGTTCAAGTTATTGTTCCTCTCTTTCAAGGGTAGTAGCCGGTGAAGGTGAATCCTCTGCCAGCGATTTCGCCTGCGCAGTACCATGCAAAGCATTCAAGACCAAACAATGCAGCAATTCCTGCATCTTCTACCTTCAGATCGGATCTGTTCTTCCATAAGTTCTTTGCGTAGTCTAGTTCCTTCCAGAAAGTTTCATAGCGTTTAGGAATGCTGTAATGAAAAAAGTTGAAGAGTATTAGATACTGAGTAAAGCCACACATAAAATGCTCAAAACTCTTCAAGTCATGGTAATAAAATGCTAAGTAGGATGGAAAGGTTTCTCAACAACGAACACACTTTTCAAGACTAAGAAACGAAACAGAACTTAAACATCATCAAGGAAGATGCAAAATATAAACAACAACGAACCCAGTTCTTCTTATAAGTATGCCAATTAAGAGCTGCTTATAAAGCAACAAGTGTTACTATTCTAGATCCTAATGACGAAGATCTCTCAACGAACTAGAATCTAGAAACCGTTGAACAACTATGAAGAGAGGTAAGCGGAAGAACAGAGAGAGAGAGAGATAACGACCTAGCAAGACGGGTGTAGAGAAGCTGTTTAGACAACTCTTGGCACTTCTCCACAGTAGCAGGCTCCTGGATGTAATGCTTGTTCTTCTCAAGCAACTGCCTGTAATAAGAAGTTCCATGCTTAGCCACAAACTTTGAAGCCTCACACGCCTTTGACTGAACTTGTACCAACTTCGATGCCATCTTCAGAAACCAAATCCATCAAAATACAAAAAAAAAGAAGGTCAATTCAATCTCAAAAATCAAAACTTTGACACTCGAAAAAACATTTTCCAACACAACCCATATCAAAATGACCTTCAAAGACAGAGACTTTTCGATACATTTCACACAAAATCGAGCTAAAAGACCTAAAATTCAAACTCCCTAATTCTTAATTAGGGCGAAGCAGATCGAAGGAGCTCTAGCGTGAATCAACCATACACATCGAAACCCGAAACCCCCTATATCGAAGCGGGAACAGATCAGTGTATATAGATCTCTATAAGTCAACCACGAGAACAAACAATATACAAAGGGGAAGAAGGAGTAGAAAGTAGAAACCCAGTAAGCTAAATCAAAGTAAAGATCTGTAACACCCGATTGGGAATCTAATGCGAGAAGATTGCAACAAGCTCGGCGAAATAATTAGGAAGCTCACCGTTGGAATAGAGATGCGGGCACCGGTGAGGGAGATGAGTTTTGATTGGGAGATTCGTGCCACTAATATCGTGACTTTCTCTGAACGACGCACACTCTTCGTACGACGTCGTCTTATCTCGTCGTCCTCGCTATCCCAAGCCGACGTCGTTTCTCCTCGTGTCATGAAACGACACCGGTTTAAGACATTTCGCGCTAGATCAGCCAATTGGCCCGAGTTAGTTGGTGAAAAACTACGACGTCGTTTAGATATTAGGGAAGCCGACGTCTTTAGATATTAGGGAAGCCGACGTCGTTTTATTTTCATTGTGCCTTAAAACGACAGCGTTTATAGGTATGTCGCACTAGATCAGCCAATTAGCCTGAGTTATTGAGCAAAATCAACTGTCATGTCTTCCCTGACTCCTCCACCGGTTCCGATGGAGCTCCACGCCGTAAACCGGCGGAAGCTCTGTGATTCACTACGTCTTCACTTATCTAGCTCCGATCGTACTCTTGATGGATTCGTTTTACTCCAGGTAACTCTCGGTAGCTCGTAATATGCATCATCTTTATCGCTTTATCGATGATCATGATTTCTATTGTCTTCTTGTTTGTTGGGCGATAGGGAGGGGAAGAGAAGAACCGATACTGCACTGATCACGCTGAGCTCTTCAGGTACCGATTCGAGATTTTTATCTGGGATGATTGAAATGGTAACTACGTTTCTTCTCTTTCGATTAAGTAAGTGAAGTGGGTTTTATTTATGCAGGCAGGAGAGCTATTTTGCTTACTTGTTTGGAGTCAGAGAGCCTGATTTCTATGGAGCTATTGTGAGTTTTTGTCTGCTATGAACTTATGATTCGCTCATCATTGCTTAACCAATGAATTGATTTTGTTCCTCGTTTTGGTATTGGAAGGACATTGGAAGTGGGAAGTCTATCCTTTTTATTCCAAGGTTGCCTGAGGATTATGCTGTCTGGTTGGGTGAAATAAAGCCAGTGTCCCACTTTAAGGTAGTTTTTTTGGAGTTGTTTTAGGCTTGTTAGTTTGTTCAATGCACTCTTAAGCCATTTCTTTTGATGCAGGAAACATATATGGTTGACATGGTTTTCTATGTGGATGAGATTGTCCAAGTCTTGAGTGAACATTTTAAGGGATCTGGAAAGCCCCTCTTGTATCTTCTGCATGGTCTTAACACCGACAGCGGAAACTTATCCAAACCCGCCAGCTTCGAGGTTTCTGCATTTTCATCCTTTGTTCTGCTATTGTTTACGAAAATTCTTCTGGTGCTGAGAATGGGTGTCTTGTGATCAATATTTTTTGGGACTTTGATGCTCATAGTGTTTTCCTGATATTTCTAATAATCCTACTTTTATACTATCGTTGGGTCTTATTTCAGGGGATAGAAAAGTTTGAGACTGATTTGACTACTTTGCATCCTATTTTGGCGGAATGTCGAGTTATCAAATCAAGTTTGGAGCTTCAACTACTGCAGTTTGCAAATGATATAAGTTCTGAAGCTCATGTAGAGGTCTGATATGATTTTCTAACAGTTTTTCTCTTGCCTTTCTTTTCCAGTTGTATGCTTAGAATAAAATAAGTTGATCAAATGATGTTCTTCTCTGTTTGCTTATCAAAAGAATTCGTTTTTATCATCTCACTAAGATTTTCCCACCTAGGTTCTCTTATCTACTCCATGTGGACATGTTTTCTTCTCTTCTTGCAATTTTTTTACCTGTTTCCAGCTTTTAACCATGATTTTTTTTTTCCAATCGACATTAAGGTTATGAGGAGAGTCAAACCTGGCATGAAAGAATATCAGATGGAAAGTATGTTTTTGCATCACACCTACATGTACGGTGGCTGTAGGCACTGCTCGTACACATGCATCTGCGCGACAGGGGATAATAGGTAAGTTTGGTGGTTTCTGAAAATGCAGAAATAATTATTCTCGGGTAAGACTAACAACATGATGTTAAACCCTTTGCAGTGCTGTTCTTCATTATGGGCACGCTGCAGCTCCAAATGATAGGGTAAGAGAGCAAGCTTTCTTCTCTTTTCTCATTATTACTTGTCTGAAAATGTTTTACTGCTTCTTGCAGACTTTTGAAGATGGAGATCTGGCATTGCTTGATATGGGTGGTGAATACCATTTTTATGCATCTGACATAACATGCTCATTCCCAGTGAGTTTTTTTTTTCTTCTCAAACGTCGTCAAACCTATTAATAGTTTTCCATTGTAGGTTATGTTATATAAAATCGCTGAGAGTGTTACTGAATTGTATTTTCACCGAGCTGACTTGTTCTAGTCCTGTTTACATGAAAATCATAAGGCCTTGAATCTAGTGATTCGGAGCAAATGGTACCTGATATTTATCAAATATTGTGCAGGTCAATGGTAAATTTACAAGTGACCAGAGTCTAATCTACAATGTAAGTACCTTACAAGATTGGTTTAAACGTGGATGTAGTACAGTTCTGTGTTTTTTTTGTCTATTCTTTTCCACACAATCCTTAGTTTGGTGATCCTCTTGAAGCTTTATATATCTATATTCTCTGATTTGTCTTTCTTCTAGGCTGTTCTGGATGCACATAATTCTGTAATTTCTGCAATGAAGCCAGGAGTAAACTGGGTGGATATGCACAAGTAAGATTAAATGAGATGCTATATAGCCCTGTTTAAGTATTCATGCAGATGCAGTCATTGGGGTTGACTATGAGCTTAAGCTTGTATTCTCAGTTTGCGATTGTCTATTTGAAATACATCTTTATATGGTTATATAGCTTTTTTTTGCCAACTGAATTATGTTTAATGTACAGGCTAGCCGAAAGAATCATCCTTGAGTCACTGAAGAAGGGGTCCATCCTCACTGGGTAGTTCTCTCTCTCTCTTGGACATTTGTTTATGCATAACATTGGTCAGTCTTCTCTGAATCTAAATTCCATCATTACTGTTTTCGTCTGTGTTCCTAGTGATGTAGAAGAGATGATGGTAGAACGTTTGGGAGCTGTTTTCATGCCTCATGGACTAGGTCACTTCATGGGGATTGACACACACGATACCGGTGGTTACCCGATGGTACATCAAATCACTTTTTTACCTAAAAGCTATCCTCATACCGGTGGTTTCTTACTGGTCGCTTTGATTTTTCTTTTTTTTGAAGGGAGTAGAAAGACCAAAGGAACCGGGATTGAAGTCATTACGCACTGCAAGAGATCTCCTTGAAGGAATGGTAGAAAGCTAATTGTTTCAAGTTAAATGCTTTTGGTGCTTGTCATTTATCGTCTTCTCTGATTGTCCTAATGGTTACTAAATGCAGGTAATAACGGTGGAGCCAGGATGCTATTTCATCAAGGCATTGCTAGTCCCAGCCATGGAAAACGGAAAAACCTCCAAGTTCTTCAACCGTGAAAGAATAGAGAGATTCAAGAACATAGGAGGTGTCAGAATCGAAAGCGATTTGGTAATGATGTCTAAAACCTTTCCCAAGTGTAAATGTATATATACAACAATAATGTCTATTATCTTTGTGATTTTGTCTAGGTCGTTACTGCGAATGGCTGCAAGAACATGACAAATGTTCCAAGGGAGACATGGGAGATAGAAGCTGTGATGGCTGGAGCGCCTTGGCCTCCTGTTACTACAGGCAACAATACTACTACCAAGTGATGTTAACTTATGGAAACTAAAAAAGAAACTGGTTTAGAAACTGAATAATGAAAACCCCCGTTTATATAATGGGGAATAAGAATCTGAGAACTATCGGTTACTTTTGTTTATTTATGTTAGTATGTTCTACTATGTTTCTGCTTCAGTGTGTTGGGTCACTTCACTCGCTAGTTAAAAAGAAGATACACTTGTTTGAATATTCAGTGATGCGAACTTTCGAACCGGGAAGAGAAAATTCAACCGGTTTGGTACATGTCGACAAACCGAACCGGTACAGAAAATATCTTCAAAAAGACAAAGAAGAAAGACTTGTTAGTTTTGAAATAAAAGCCTTGTGGTGGCTTTCCTAAAACCCTAATCTTTGCACTTCGTCTCTATCCTCAAAACCCTTCTTTTTCCGTTTTTCTCTCTCTAGTCTCTCGTGTGTGAAACCTAAGAAGAAAACCATGACTAAGAATAACAACAACAACGAGGAAGAAGAGTTCATCAGCTTTGGACACAACCTGAACACGAAGATACGCTTTGAAGATGCTGATGAAGACGAAGTTGCAGAAGGCTCCGGTGTGGAAGCAGCCCAAGATGAGTCCATGTGCGACGCTGGAGAGAGCACCGACGCAGCTGATGTCACTGATGATACCACCAGCGCCGATTACTACTTCGATTCCTACTCTCACTTCGGTAATTCCTTTGTTTTATTTTCACTTCATATAAAATTCGATTCTTTATTGAGTTAGAGTAAATCTTATGGACTTGATGTTGACTCTGTTTCCAACTTTTATCTATTTTGCAGGAATTCATGAAGTAAGTATTGAAAAGCCATACTGTTTCCGCTGTTATTACCAGATGTGTTTGTTACAGCATCTGTTCTGGAAACGAACTAGTTCAATATTACTCTCTCTCTTTTTTTTTTATCTTTGGATGACTGAGTCCGGGATTTATGTATATTGCAGGAGATGTTGAAGGATGTAGTGAGAACCAAGACTTATCAGAATGTAATTTACCAAAACAAGTTCCTCATCAAGGACAAAATTGTTCTTGATGTGGGAGCTGGGACAGGGATCTTGTCTCTCTTCTGTGCCAAGGCAGGAGCAGCTCATGTCTACGCTGTATGTCTTCATTACTTTTTAGTTTTTTCATAAGTTCAAACTTCTTTCAATCTGAATTAATTTGATTAAGGGTATTTTTTGATAGGTTGAGTGTTCTCAAATGGCTGACATGGCAACTGAGATTGTTAAAGCCAATGGCTTTTCTGATGGTAGTTTTTTCTTTCTTCCAAGTGTTGTTTTTAATGAGAAAAATCTGCTTTTTAGCCGCTTGACTATATTTGTTTTTATCATTGCAGTGATAACGGTTTTGAAAGGGAAGATTGAGGAGCTAGAGCTTCCCACTCCTAAAGTGGATGTGATTATATCTGAATGGATGGGTTACTTTTTGTTGTTTGAAAATATGTTGGACAGTGTTCTATACGCTCGCAATAAATGGCTTGTAAGTTACATCTCCAACTTTGTTTGTTATAATAGACTGGTTAGCCCTATGGTTGCATCATGTCCCTTATTATATGGTCCTTTGTCTTCACTGATAGGTTGATGGTGGAATTGTGCTCCCAGACAAAGCATCTCTCTTTCTTACAGCAATTGAGGATTCAGAGTACAAAGAAGACAAAATTGAATGTGAGCTCGTTGATTCGACGACACCTTTTCTCTTGTTCTTGTTCCAACATTCATCTTGATGGATGTTTGTTATGGTTGCATTTGCCAATTGTGTGTTTTGTGTTTTCTATTGCAGTTTGGAACAGTGTGTATGGTTTTGACATGTCATGCATCAAGAAAAAAGCTATGATGGAACCGCTCGTTGACACAGTCGACCAAAACCAGATTGTCACCGATAGTAAGCTACTTAAGGTAAGATAATACACATTGACAAATGATTAGTAGTATCTCTTTTACATGTGTGTCTAATGCTCATTTCATTTTATTTTGTAACAGACAATGGATATCTCAAAGATGTCTTCTGGTGATGCTTCTTTCACAGCTCCCTTTAAACTAGTTGCACAACGCAATGACTACATCCACGCCCTTGTAGCCTACTTTGATGTATCATTTACCATGTGCCACAAGCTGCTGGGTTTCTCAACAGGTTCAGATCTCTTCTGCAATTCCTTTCTAGTTCTGAATAATGTTTTATGTTACTGAATCAGTTGGTTTTGAAACTTACACTGATCAAACACTGGTTTGAAATGCAGGACCAAGATCCCGGGCTACGCACTGGAAACAAACGGTCATGTACCTTGAAGATGTGTTAACCATATGTGAGGGTGAGACCATCACTGGAAGCATGTCTGTTTCGTATAACAAGAAGAATCCTCGAGACGTAGACATAAAGCTAAGCTATTCTTTGAATGGCCAGCACTCCAAGGTCTCAAGGACCCAACACTACAAAATGCGTTGAAGTTCTCTCAGAAGAAGCAAAACTTCAAATTTGCAGCTGAAACTGAGAAGATACAATTCTCAAATTGTGATTTTAGTTTTTGTATTTTTTTCCAGTTTTGCTACATTCCCCTTTGCTCCACAGTGCAACACTTTTTTCGAGGTGCATTCATGATTTTGCTTTAAGCGATTCCTTCTTGTGTTACAGAACTAATGTATCTCAACACTCTAAAAAATCTACAGAAACAAAAAAAACTACAAACAGACCATTTCCAAACTGTTTCTACAGTTCAGTTTTCCCGGGTTTAGGTTTCTTTGAAGAAGAGGATCCAACTCGTTTCCACCATCTCCTGACCCAGTTCGACACTTTCTGTGCATGTCTCTTCAGAACCTCACCTTTTTTCTTGAGCTCCTTGCTGATTATCTTTTTCCATTCTTCCTTTTTACTACTCTCTTTCTCTTTCAGAACTTTTCCCTGAAACCATCAAAACCATAAATGTTTCAGAGAGAAAGAGTGAAAGTATAAGCCAAAGATCAGAAAAAACAGAAACTTCTCATGTACCAAGTTCTTGGGAAACTTTTCATCTTCTTCCTCATCTTCATCATCCTCATCTTCATCTTCCTTACCGAATTTCCCAGGGTTATCTTTGTACTTCTCTATATCTTCTCTAGAGTACACCTTCATGCCAGGTGCACCTGGCATACCCTGAGGGAAGCAAAACAGCGGTAAGTCAGAGTTGGCTTAAGATTCATTCCATGCATGCTTTAAGTCATCAGAACTCACCTGCATAGATCTCATGATCTTGTCCATCTCAGCATCTTTCGATGGTTTTGCAACAAACGTTTCTCCAGGAACCCGGTCCTAGACAAAGAAAAAGAAACACTTATCACACGAAGTTTCTCTCTTTTTCTTTAGAATGACATCTCCACAGCAACAAAATGAAAACACTCACGGACACAAATCACCAAGGATCCACATTTCAATTGAATAACTGGAAGCTCCTTGATATTAGTATATATTTTCGAAGGGAGCATATAAGGAAGGGTACCTTGGGGACAGGAGGCGGGTTCTTGCTACAAGCATCGGTCAGGTCTTTGCATAGGTGATTAACCAGTGAAGCAAGATCAGGCTTAGACTTGTATAAATACTCAGCAACATCAGTGTCTGAGTAACCAATGACCTGGCAAGACACAAACAGATCAAAAACCACATTCCCTAACTCTTAATGTCAAAAGAGAATGCAAAATCTAATAGCTCAAAGACCACTAAAGTGCTCTCACTTTTTGACAAGCAGCCTCGATCGTCTTGCACTCGGAATTGCACATCCCTTCTTCTTCTTGTTCAACCAACTTCAAACCAATTAAAAACAATCAAATTGTTAAAAAATCAAGAGATAACAACTACTGAGATTCAACAACAAAATGCTAATACCTGAAGTTTATCACCTTTCTCCACAATGTCAATCTTAAGCATCCAATCAGCTTCCTCTTTCTTCAAGTTGCAAACATTCTCAGCAATCTCAATGATCTCATACTCCGAGATCTAACATTTGTTCCCCCACAGCAAAATTTTCAGTAAGCAGAAACACAACAGAGAAAATTTATAATGCAAAAAAGTTCACTAATGATTCATCACAAAGCCTTATTTACCTTCTTGGGAGAGATTTGCAGTTGCTTCTCCTTCACTAGCTGGTGTAGCCGCGAGGCAAGTTTCTCGCAAACCTGACACTTAATGTACGGAACATCCTCCTTTCTCGGCGCTGATGACAACTTCGCCGCATTGGAGACCGGTAATAACACTGACGAAGCTAGAAGAGATAATGTTGTAACAGCTATCAAAACTCGACTCATCATCTCCACCATTGAATGAACGACAAGACAGAAACACTCTCTAGCTCTTTACAAAAAATGAGAAAGTTTCCAACTTTAAATCAAATCCCAAAACGGGTTTTGTATATAGGATCGTGTGCGAGTTCTTAACGTGTTTCCTGCAATCTGATTGGTTACTCAAGTGCTGACATGAAGTGAAGCCTACTGGTTCGAAGATGCTAATTACTGTCCGCATTAACCACTAAATGGGCTTAAGGCAAGATACTAGGCCCATTATGATTCAAATGTTATTAAAGGGATGAGTTTACCGTCGGAGCAAGCGCCGGCGTAGAGTGTAAGCTACAGAGATGGCGGGGATCGTGATAGTATTCGACTTCGATCGGACAATGATCGACGGAGATAGTGACAACTGGGTTGTAACAGAGATGGGGCTCACAGAGATCTTTCATCAGCTCCGCTTCACTTTACCATGGAATCGCCTCATGGTATTTCAAAGCCTTTTCTCAGTGATTCAATCTCTTCTTCTTCTGATTCTTGAATATATTCTTCTTCTGTTTCGAAAGGATAGGATGATGACGGAGCTTCACTCACAAGGGAGATCGGTTCAAGACATTGAAGCTTGCTTAAAAAGAATGCCTATTGATTCTCATATCGTCGAAGCTATCAAATCAGCCAAGTCTTTAGGGTAAGAACGATGTCGTTTTGTATTCTTTATGTCCGTACACTTGTTAGTTTCACTCAGCTTTGCATTTTCAAAAAAAAAAAAAAAAAAAAAATTGCAGATGTGATTTGAAGATTGTGAGCGATGCTAACCAGTTTTTCATCGAGAAGATACTTGAGCAGCATAATCTATTGGATTGCTTCTCAGATATTTACACGAATCCAACCTCTATTGATGAAAATGGAAAGTTACGGATCTTACCATACCACGGTGGTGCTGCATCGGCTCCACATAGCTGCAATCTCTGCCCGCCAAATCTTTGCAAGGTACTCTATTATGATCTTTGTAAACTATACAAAATTATAAGCTTGTGCCTGTGATTTGAAGTCTAATGCGAGTTGCTTCTTATGGTTGGTATTGTTTTGAGTTGTGAATCTTTCGTTTGTTTCCACAGGGTTTGGTAATGGATTATATACGAGCTTCTTCTTCTTCTTCTTCTCCCAAGGATCAGATTCTTCTAAAGAGGTTTATCTACCTTGGAGATGGAGGAGGTGACTTCTGTCCGACATTGAAGCTGAGGGAGTGTGATCATGTGATGCCGAGAACGAATTATCCTTTGTGGAAGCGGATTTCAGACAAGTCCTCGCTGATCAGAGCAGATGTCAAGGAATGGAGCAATGCTGAGGAACTACAGAGAATCCTTATGCAACTTGTCAGCACAATGACAAAGGAAGATTCATAACAACACTATACTCTTTTGAAATGAACACCAAGTCGAAAGTGTTTCTGATTGATACAAAAAGGTGATGAAAGAACTATATGTTTGTCTATCAAAGAATTTACATTATTGTTGGTGGTTGTAGTTTAGTGTAAGAATTCCACGTTCTAAGCCCTTTAACAAAAGAAATAATAATATATCACAAGAAAATATATACAAATGAAAATAATTCAATATTATTCGCACACTTCTTAATTTAAACTTAGGAGCGTTGATAAAAAATATATTAAAAATCACAAATAATTATTAAAATTGAATACTTTTAATTTTATATATTTAAAATGTTGATAATAAGATCTTTTGAAAACATGTCCAATGTTTTTAGTGGATATTTTTAAAAGGATTATTATTTAAAATATTTTATAAAGAATGTGAGAATGGTTTCTTATTTAAATTTTTATTAAAATCACATTTAAATATTGTATATTAATAAAATCTAAATAAGATTCTAAAAATAATGAAACAAAAATAATAATTAAAGTTTAAGTGATTATTTCCAACTTGAGAACTTCAGTTTAGTAGTTTCTGGTTCATAAACTATTAGCTAATATTCTTTAATTAATTATAGATGCTTATTTACTTTTCATTATTACTTTTACTATAGGAATAATTTTAAAAGGACTATTTAGATCTTATCAATGGTAGTGTTTTTATAATTTTCACTCCATTTGTCATCACATCTATAATTTATTATTTTATTTAAATTAATTTGTCATCACATCCATTTGTCTCTTTTTTGGGAAAAGTATCACATCCATTTGTCACCAAATTTCTTTTCTGAAATTGCTTTAAATCTCTTCACTAATATAGAAATCTATTTAAGATTTTTTAAAAAAGTTAGATTAAATTATATTAGAATGATATCAATAGAAGATCTAATGATATCTCCTCTATTTTTTTAAAAAAAAACTCCTATAAATTTGGTGGTTTACAAAGATTCATAGCAATAGAGAAAAGCTCTAATAGTAAAAGTGCAACTGAAACAAATTGAGACAAATTGAGACGAAGATGGATTCCTTGACAAATGATCTATGGACGATGGTACTTGCGAGATTACCGATAAAGATTTTCACATGTTTCAAACTTGTTTGCAAACAGTGGAAATCAATTGTAGAGTCTCTGCTTTTCCGTAACCTTTTCATGTCACTGCACCAAAACTTTGCGTCTTCTTCTTCATGGTCGCTCATGTCCACCGATCACTTAGACCCAAAGATGGTGGATTACTACTATCAATGCAACATTTGGGGACTTAAACGACCACTGAGCTCTTTCATCAACTCTGTCTTAAACGACAAGAACCCGAACGACAAATACCTACAAATAAGTGTTGTGGCGTACTCCGATGTTGGGTTGATCTTGATCTATGCAATGTCAGATATCAAAGAGAAGTCATCCCTCTATGTGGCTAACCCAGTTTCACATGAATGCGTAGAAATATTTCTTGATCCTCTTTTTGACAGGAGTCTATTATGTTTCTCGCAGTGGGGAATAGCCACACGAATTGAGAATGACATCCTTTTGTGTTACAAAGTTATTGTCTTCAATCAAAGTTGGGGTGATACTATGTTAAGGTGTATGATATATTCATCTGAGACAGGCCTCTGGAGTCTGGACGATACTTCCTTTTTCAACTATTATTATTCACAAGATCCGATTAGCTTGAACGGTAATCTTCATTGGCTCACCAAAAACGATGAGAAACAAAAAGTTGTATTATCCATGGATTTATATACTAATAGCACGGCATCTCGATGCCGTGTTTTTCCTTTTCCTGATTTAGATAAAACTACCAAATTCGAAAGAGCTTGTACACCTTGTCATGGGTTTCTCATGTATATGAACATAGTCTCTGAAACCAAAGTGGATGGAAGCCTAGAAGATAAGTTGTGTGTATGGAGGCTTCAGAGCGAGGGATGGCAACTAATATCTGAAATCTCCCCAGGTTCTATCTTGACCGGTGGTTTCGACTATGTTCCGATGACGATAAACCCATTTGATGCGAAAACAGCCTACTTTTGGAGCAAGGAACAAGAAAGCTTGCTATATATTAACTTACACAATGGTAAGTTTGTGATCTACAATCAGTTTGAACTTACAAGCGACGGTCGCACTATAATCCCTGCTCACAACCCAAGAGCTGTTATTTCTCTCAAAAATATATATATCGACCTTGTCCCGTTCGTTCTCCCAAATTGGTTGTATCAGATCCCCAACACAGTGAGAAGAGTTTAGACTTGGTATTTGCAAGTCTTCTTTTGTTTTCTTGTTTTGGCTAATTAATTATTATTGTTATTTCGCAAGATGAATAAATGTAGAATGATTTTTAATTTGTTTTTCTAGCTTTTGTCTAAATGCTTACTTTGTTTTGTAAATTTGATTGCTATTGCCCAGACACAACGCAATCAGATTCCCTTTATCGTATTACCATATGTAACACACTTGAACATTAGAATTCATATTGTTGAAATCTTGTGCTTTCGTTGGTTCATGTAGTAGTTTTTTTCATATAATTTTATATTTTTGTATTTTTCGTTTTATAATTTATATTAAATATGTATTGTAATATTATTTTGTATAATATTTTACTTTACTGTTATTAATAGATTTATATTTTGCATAAGATATAAAACTACAATGACTAAAATGATAACTATAAAAGATTACAAAATTATTTGAAAGATAGATAATTGAAAGGATTTAAAATATGAAACTTTAAAATTTGAAGTTTTGAAGTTGATTTTGGAATACGAAAACAAAAACCCCAAAAAAATCAACACTAAAAAAAAAAATCAATTTTTCGATGTCAAAAGAAAATATTCCAGTAAACAATATGTCAAATTAAACTACTAATTTATTCAGTAATAATAAACAATTTATTAATATAGAAATACTGATACAAATGATTTATATAAACTAATTAAATAAATATATTATAAAAAGATGAAATTCAAATGACATTTTTAAAATAATAATATGAATATATTATAAAGAAGATGCAATACAAATTAAAAATTAAAATATTATATTAAATGATTGTATTCATATTATATAATTTTTGGAAATATAATAACATACAATTGGTTATATTGTAAAATTTTTAATATATTATCAATAATCATGATATTTACATATAAAAATTAAAGACAAACATCCACCCGCACGGGTATGAGGGTCAAATTTTAGTTTCACTTATAAAGTGCAATTCTCTTAAATAACTTTTTTAAAGTTTTTGTCACAAAAATAGCTTTCGAAAAATAAAATGGTCAAAATAGTTTTAAAAAAAAAATCATTTTTTTTTTTGAAATTTGAAACTCTATCTCCAAACTCACCCCTTAACCTTAAACCCAAAAATCTAAATTAGTTAACATTAGGGATATGAATGCATATAAATAATTATTTTAGCTTCTAAAAAATTCTATTTTACTCATTTTTTCCTTAAAAACTATTTTTGTGAAGAACAAACTAAAAAGCTATCTAAGAGAATTTCTCTTTTTATAATGCAATTAACTTTGGGTTTTTGGATATACTGCTTTTTTTAATAGGAATTCGATGTTCCAATTCATTCACGCGATCTGTACAATATGGAAAAGAACGACGGCACGGGTTTCTTTCGTGACCTGACTGACATTTATGCTAGGCTTGAACTCCACTGCTACAATTTCCGTAAGGTAGTATATAAATAGTTAGTGTATATAGTCACAATTTCAGATATATTTTTCAATCTTTCATGGCTGCGATTTTTGCAAGGTAAACTTTAAAGTAATCCTAACTACTTCAAAACATATTTGTTTGAACAATGTTTCATGAGTCATCAATACTCTTGATGGCGCATATATACAGTCAGCCAGACTCGTTTCTGTATTATAATCTTGCAAGTGTATGTAATTGTTTGCGTGCAAAGTAAACACAGTACTAAAAAAAAAGCATCCAATATGCATGCCTTCCGCATAATGCATCATATAAATAGTTAAATCCTTGCTTCCACACTGAAATAAGTTTATAGTTTCAAAGCCGAAGTGAAGGTTAGTTTACAAATGTATGATTAATTAACCAATATGCTACAGTCTTCTAACATATGAACTAGAATAATGCCTACAAGAGTAGAGGACTATTGAAAAATATTTTGTCAATCTTCATCACATCACATCACATTTGACTAAACAACAACAAAATTTTCCTAAACACTCACAGTTTCGTTAATATTTTGTAACATTGCGGGTGCATGTTATTGTTTACGTACGACTTAATCACAACATTTTTTTTAAAAAAACATTGAATGTGCACACAACTCATCGATAGATAGTAAAATACATTTTATTCCAGATAGGATTAGTTGAGTTTTCAGTTTTAAAATATTGTGAAGGTATAAGCATATTATGGACCTTAATTATGATACTCATTGTATTATTTTTTTCAATCTCTCAAACAAATATTCTGTATATGATTCATATATAGAAGGTAACACCACAGTTACGTAACCAGTGCAACAATCTACCAAAATTTAAACAAGCCTTTTTAGATAAATTACTAATAGCTTTCATATATATATATATATATCAGTATATATTTAAACCATCAAAAATGTTGATAATTAAGGGTAAAGACTATAGAAACCATGCATATGCTACCAACTAGTCATTAGATTACTATCAAATTTGTACCAAACTACATAACTCACCTAACAAATTCGCCTTTGTAAAAGGCTGATTCCTTTGTAGTCACGAACCTTCTTCACCTTTGGATTCAACTACGAGTCACAATCACCTTATTTAGTAGTGTAGGTAGACAGTGAACATCAATTACAAAAGTAGAATGTTAATATGAATGATCAAAGCAGTTCCACCTATAAATAAAAGTTAAAGACGCGCTTCTCCACTTCTCCATCTATCAAAACACAAAGCCCTAGAAACATAAGAGACAATGGCACAACCCACCCGCTACGTTCTGACAAGCCAAGACATGGACATCAACCATGTGGTGAACAACCCAATGAACCTTCCGCTCCTGTTGGAACAAGCGTTTCAAAACGTTCCTACTCGTGCGTCCTCTCACGAATGTCCACCTCAGCCGCGGGAATCGGATCATCGGGTAAAGTCTTCTTAGGCGTGAGAGTCCCATTTCCATGTCTTCATCTTGACCACTCCATCTACGCCGAGCAATTCCTCGTCGCCAACCTCGCCCTTAACTCTGAGCCAAACCTCACTCACGTAGCCATCTCCGCTGGCACCAACTTCGTCCCTCCGTCCTCTCACTGCTGTTACCTACTTCGAGAAATCCACGAGCCGCCTAATATCCTAATCAAGAATCCATCAAAAAACGAATACGTGACTTTCAACAGCCTCCCTCAACACCCTTTCCCGGCGGCGGAGAAGATCCTGACGGTATGAAACGCACGGCTCTAGCTGCAGCAAATAGATCGTTTTCGCCTCAAGGATCGTTATCAGAAAGTGTACGGAGGTTTGGTACATGGAGTCATTTATACCTAGCTCAAGTGTAGGGCCACTGCAAGCGGCGTTGGTTGATTTCATGATAAAGGGAGGCACACATTTTGAGGATATCGTCAAAGTTGTACTGGTGGAGAAGTATTATACAGAGTGGGGTCAATTGACGACGGCGAAGAAGATTCTACAGATAATCGCCCCCCACTGCGATGATGTCACTGTCTTCTATTGCCCCCAGCCTTAAGATTTCTGAGAAATGCTTCAAGAATTTACCCCTAAACTAAAAAAAAAGTATGATATACCTAAAAATTGATGCCTATTTTATAAGATGATATGCTATCATAAAATAATGAAATGTAAGGGAAAGTTATAACCCACTAGGGCAATTAATTACGCTGGTCTTTGAGTTATTAAGATTCAAAAATAATATAATCCTTATTATCTATGTTTTGGTTTCTTCTTGGGGTTCATGCAGTACGTACGTTATCTTATCAACTCACTTTGCCTCGTAGAAATTACCTTTTTTTGTCACGAATGCAATAAAGTAAACTGAAAAAGTCTTTTTCTGCAACGAAATTAGGAAAAACAAATTAGAGTAATTACATCAAATACTAGGAATAATAGTATAATCAATCTATGAAGTAGATTTGAAAGTTTGCCCAAGCAGATAATCTAGAGAATCAAGTTTGAAACCTAAACTTATTTTATGAGTACGTGATATTATTTCTCAAATAGTTTTCCATCCAAACCTATCTGAAAACTTATAAAAATAAAATCGTATGACATAGTTTGAACTTTAACTTTGGGAGTTAAACTTTATTTTCTTAAAATTCCAGAGACACTAATTTTAAAATGGTCTAACCCGCAGCACCCATTCGTGAGCTAGGACATTAAAAATAGGCAGTAGAGGAGAGTTGAACCCAAGTTTAGGGGTCAGCCAAAGTGAAATGGACCACGGGAGCTGAAAAAATACGCTCTTAACAAATAAAGTATATAAATTTAAAGTACTCTGTCAGATGATCCCCTTCAATACACGTGGGTCCGCCTCTGGTTGTTGATAATGGATCCTAATTAGTCGTACCACTCTTGAATACATCACTCTCAAGCAAACTACTAAAGTAAGCAAAACTGCTCTAAAGTAATTATAGTTACACTTTAAAGGGAAATTGCTTTGAGAAGAAGTTTCATGAGGCTTGAATAATCATGTGACAATCTCGTTTAGATTTTGTAACTTTGCATATTATATAGTTTGCGTACGAGGTATTCACACCACTTGAGAAGCATTCAAAAGGCACAGAACATATCACCATATAGACAGGAACACAATTTTGTTTTTTTTTTTGATTCCACATAAAAATAGTTAAGCTTGCAATATCAAAACCCTAAGTGAAGAATTAGTGATGAATATATCATATACTTAATACCTTCATATACTCTTTCCTAAGAACTCAAAACACGAATCTACATCTGGTTCGTATATATATAGACTGTAACACCACAATAATCTACTGAAATTAATTTGAATTACTATTTTATGAATGAATTTACATAAATCTTTCATCTATATCACTATATATTCAAACTATTATAATGTTACTTATTAAGTTTGTGACTGTACGTACTTAGCCAAAAAAAAAAAAGTTTCTCTCCCTAACGGACAATTTGGCTTTGCCGTCGGCCAATTAGGAAGCTAGAAGAGCTAACGTTACAGCTATCAAAACTCGGTTCATCGACTCCACCATTTGAATGAATGAAGAATTGAAGAGAGACACTTTCTCTCCCTCTCTAAATAAAACTGTGAAAGTTTGGAACTTTCAGCCAAAACCTTACACGGACTGTTTATACAATAAGATCATGGGTTATACGATTTCTTCTCCGAGAAATATTGGTTTTGATTTCACTGTACTGCCGTGTCGTTGAAGTGGGATCATTCTTAGAGCATGATTAACGTGTTTCCTGCAATCTCATTGGCTACTCAAGTGAAGTGGAGCCCCACTGGTTCGAAATTGCACACTAGGCCCATTATTTAATCTGAGTGATTCGATTGTAAGTCCACTGGTTCAACTAAGGCAAGACACTAGGCTCATTATTTAATCTGAGCGGTTCGATGATTCAAATCTGTGCAAGGTACTTTAGTATGATCTTTCTAAACTATACAAAATTATAATGCGAGTTGAAAAAAATGAAGTCTAATGCGAGTTGCTTCTTATGGTTGGTATTGTTTTGAGTTGTGAGTCTTTCGTTTGTTTCCTCAGGGTTTTGTAATGGATCATATACGAGCTTCTTCTTCTTCTTCTTCTTCTTCTCCCAAGGATCAGATTCTTCTAAAGAGGTTTATCTACCTTGGAGATGGAGGAGGTGACTTCTGTCCGACATTGAAGCTGAGGGAGTGTGATCATGTGATGCCGAGAACGAATTATCCTTTGTGGAAGCGGATTTCAGACAAGTCCTCGCTGATCAGAGCAGATGTCAAGGAATGGAGCAATGCTGAGGAACTACAGAGAATCCTTATGCAACTTGTCAGCACAATGACAAAGGAAGATTCATAACAACACTATACTCTTTTGAAATGAACACCAAGTCGAAAGTGTTTCTGATTGATATGCAAGAAGGTGATGAATAGGACTCTCTGTGTGTTCCTCTTTCACTTGATTGACTTACACATTGTTGTTGTGTAATTGGTAATGAATAAAAACTCAAAGCTACTACCAATAAAAATCATATTTAAAATACAAAGAAGTTTCTTGAATTTATACGTTGAATATCAAAAGAAAAACATGTTACCAAACATGTGTACAAATTATTCTTTACAACATTCACAATAATATAAACGTACGCACGTTGTTGTTACATCATGATGAAAGCACCTTAGTTGTTTTATCTTTGCTCTACTTAGTTGTTTTATCATGATGAAAGTTACGGATCTTACCATACCATGGTGCTGCTTCGACGACTCCACCTAGCTACAATCTCTGCCCTCCAAATCTGTGTTATCAAAATGAAAATAAAGGATTTTTTATTTATTTTAGATTTGGTGAATATCAAAAGAATTTATATTGTTATTTTTGGTGGCTGTAGTTTAGTGGTAAGAATTCCATGTTTTTAAGCCCTTTAACAAAATATCAAAAGAAAATATTTACAAAGTAGTTCAAATATTATTCTCACACTTCATAATTTAAACTATTAGATAATATAAAAATATATTAAAATCACAAATATTTACTAAAATTGGATAGTTTAATTTTATATATTTAAATTTTGATAATAAAATTTTCTGAAAACATGTCCAATGTTTTAGTGGGTATTTTAAAAATTATTAAAATTTTAGAAAGAATATGAGAACAGTTTCACATTAAAAAAATTATTAAAAAATAATTTAAGAATTATATATTAATAAAATCTAAATAAGATTCTCAAAATAATGAAATAAAATAAGAATTAAAATTTAGGTGATTCTTTCCAACTTGAGAACTTCAGTTTAGTAGTTTCTGATTGATAAACTATTAGATAATATAATAAATATATTAAAGTCACAAATATTTATTAAAATTGGATATTTTTAGTTTATATATTTAAATGTTGATAATGAGATCTTCTGAAAACATGTCCAATGTTTCAGTGGATATTTTAAAAAATATTAAATTTTAGAAAGAATATGAAAATAGTTTCTCATTTAAAATTTTATTAAAAACTAATTTAAGAATTATGTATAAATAAAATCTAAAAAGATTCTGAAATTAATGAAACAACAATAATAATTAAATTTTAGGTGATTATTTCCAACTTAAAGACTTCAGTTTAGTAGTTTCTGGTTGATAAACTATTTGATAATATAAAAATATATTAAAATCGCAAATATTTATTAAAATTGAATATTTTAATTTTATATATTTAAATTTTGATAATAAGATCTTCTGAAAACATGTCCAATATTTTAGTGGAAAAAATTATAAATATTTTAGGAAGAATGTGAGAATAGTTTATCATTTAAATTTTATTAAAAGTTCATTTAAGGATTATATATTAATAAAATCTAAATAATATTTTCTGAAATTAATGAAACAAAAATAATAATTAAAGTTTAGGTGATTATTTCCAACTTGAGAACTTCAGTTTAGTAGTTTCTGGTTGATAAACTATTATATAATATTCTTAAATTAATTTTTATTACTACTTTTACTGTAGAAATATGTTTATTAAGATTATTTAGATCTTATCAATTGTAGGTATTTTATAATTTTTACTCTGTTTGTCATCACATCTATAATTTTATTATTTAATTTAAATTAATTTGTCATCAAATCTATTTGTCTTATTTTTCAGGAAAAGTATCACATCCATTTGTCACCAAATCTCTATTCTGGAGTTCCTTTAAATCTCTTCACTAATAGAGAAATCTATTTTAGATCAAAATGTTAGATTAAATTATATTAGAATGATATCAATAGAAGATCTAATGATATCTCCCCCTCCCCCCATTTAAACAAAGAAACTCCTATAAATTTGATGATTTACAAAATCTATAGCAACAGAGAAAAACTGTAATAGTAAAACTAAACTGAAACAAATTAAGTCGAAGATGGATTCCTTAACAGATGATCTATGGACAATGGTACTTGCGAGATTACCGATTAAGATTTTCACATGTTTCAAACTTGTTTGCAAGCAGTGGAAATCAATCGTAGAGTCTCCATTTTTCCGTAACCTTTTCATGTCACTGCACCAAAACTTGGCGTCTTCTTCTTCATGGTCACTCATGTCCCCCTATCATGTAGACCCAGAGATGGTGGATTACTACTACCAATGCGACATTTGGGGACTTAAACGACCACTGAGCTCTTTCATCAACTCTGTCTTAAACGACAAGAACCTGAACCACAAATATGTACAACTAACTGTTTTGGCTTACTCCGATGTTGGGTTAATCTTGATCTACGCAATGTCAAAAAACATAAAGAAGTCATCCATCTATGTGGTTAACGTGGTTTCACATGAATGCATAGAACTATTTCTTGATCCTCTTCTTGACAGGAGTCAATTATGTTTCTCGCGATGGGGAATAGCCACACGAATTGAGAACGGCATCCTTTTGGGTTACAAAGTTGTTGTCTTTAATCCAGGGTGGAGTCAGAGTATGTTACGTTGTCTGATCTATTCATCTGAGACAGGCCTGTGGAGTCTGGACGATACTTCCTTTTTCAGCTATTATTATTCTGAAGATTCGATTAGCTTGAACGGTATTCTTCACTGGCTCACCCGGTTCCCGGGAGGTGGCAATCAAGAAGTTGTATTATCCATGGATTTATATACTAATAGCACGGCTTCTGATCGATGCCGTGTTTCGCATTTTCCTGATTTTGAGAAAACTACCAAGTTCAAAAGAGCTTGTACACCTTGTCATGGGTTTCTCATGTATATGAACATAGTCTCTGAAACCAAAGTGGATGGAAGCCTAGAAGATAAGTTGTGTGTATGGAGACTTCAGAGCAAGGGATGGCAACTAATATCTGAAATCTCCCCAGGTTCTATCTTGACCCGTTTCGACTATGTTCCGTTGACGATAAACCCATTTGATGCGAAAACAGCATACTTTTGGAGCAAGGAACAAGAAAGCTTGCTATATATTAACTTACACAATGGGGAGTATGTCATCTACTATCAGCTTGAACTTACAAATGACGGTCACACTATGATTTCCGCTCATGATCCGAAAGCTGCTATTACTCTGAAAAATAGATACATCCAAGAAGCAGGCTTTGTCCCCTTCGTTCTCCCACAATGGCTGTACCAGATCCCCAACACAGTGATAAGAGTTTAGACTTGGTATTTGCAAGTCATCTTTTGTTTTCTTGTTGTGGCTAATTATTTAATCTTTTAATTTAGAGTCCTATTTGAATTTATTGTGGTATGTTTTAAATTGAATCTATTAAACATGTTATGCCTAAATATAAAGACACACTTCTTATATAACCTATAGTGATGTATTTTAATATTAATCTAATAATATCTCAATATGTTATACTAATTATTTTCATATAATGTTTAAACACATTCAACCTTTAATCGCCATCAAAGCTTGCGTACGACTGAATCACAACATTTTGAAAAACATTGAATATGCACACAACTCATCGATAGATAGTAAAATACATCTTATATATTCCAGATAGGATTAGTTGGGTTTTCAGTTTTATAAACTAGTGAAGGTTTACGTATATTATGGACCTGATGATAATCATCGTATTACTTTTCGATTTTTAAACAAATGTTATGTATATGATTCATATATAGAAGGTAACACCATGCGCAGAGACGTAACGACCAATGCAACAATCTACCAATATTTAAACTAGCCTTTTTAGATAACTATGCATGGTTTCTATAGTCTTTACCCTTAATTATCATCTATTTCTACCAAACTACATAACTGCATGTCCTAACGACTTCGCCTTTGTAAAAGGCTGATTCCTTTGCATGCAGTCACGAGTCTTCCTCAACTTTGGATTCAAGTATTCAACTACGAGTCAAAAATACCTTTTTTTAGTAGTGTAGGTTAACAGTAAACATCATTTACAAAGTAGAAATGTTAATATGAATGATCAAATAACCATATGTGCAACTTTTCATAACATTACAATCAAGACTCATGATGATTCATGAACCATCTCTTTTTTTTTTAGAATAGAGTTGTTAGGGCTATTTATGAACCATATGTTTACGTACTATCTTCTAAAAACCACAAAATAGTAAGTCACAATCATCGGATCCTAAGTCACAATCAACTTATTGAATTTTATAGTAATATTGCTTACGTATGCTAATACGTAAAACACCAATTACACATGAGTTTCATTCCATAGACACAACACTTGGCCTATAAATAAGTCAAAGGTTTTGCTTCTTTCACTTCACATCGATCTCATTTCCAATCTCTCAAACATAAACCTCAAAAAAAAAAAAGCAATCCAATGGCAAAACCCTCAAGCTTCGTTCTTATCCAGGACACAATCCCTCATTCGTATGGCGCAATGTCCCTTTCTTGGCTGATCGACCGGAAGGTTGGTCTCGGTTTCGCTAAAGTCTCGGGGAATTACGTGGGAGCAGTGGGAGTTGGATCATCGGGTATTGCCTACTTAGGCATCAATGTCGAACTTCCACGTCTTCCTCCTCACTACTCCATCCACGCCGAGCAATTCCTAGTCACAAACCTATCCCTCAACGATGAGCCAGACCTCACTTACTTGGCCATCTCCGCTGACGACACCAACTTCGTCGCTCCGTGCCTTCAATGCTATTACTTTCTTCAAGAAATCCACGAGCCACCTAATATCCTAATCAAGACTGCAACAAAAACTTTAACAGAAGAAAAAACGAATCGATCAAAAACCGAATACGTGAATTTCAGCAGCCTCGTTCTGGAATTCTCCCAAGGCGTGACTTTCAACAGCCTCCCTCCGCACCCATTCCCAGAGTTAGCTCACCTTCTGGAGGTTCGCGATAACAAACTCACCCTCGTGCATGCCGAGGGAAAAGATCCTGACGACGGTATGAAACGCACGGCTCTAGCTGCGGCAAATAGATCGTTTTCCCCGTACACAAAGTCTCCGTCGGGAGTGGCCCTGAAGGATGGTGATCAGAATGTGTACAGAGGTTGGTACATGGAGTCAGCTACGAATGTTAAGTCAAGTTTAGGGCCAGTACAAGCGGCGTTGGTTCATTTCGTGACAGAAGGAGGCACGAAGTTTGAGAATATCGTCGAAGCTGTACTTGTGGAGAAGAAAGATGCAGACGTGAGTCATGAGGCCACGGCGAAGATGATTCTTGATAAGATCGCTCCCGACTGCGCTTTCACTGTCTTCCATTGCTTCGAGCCGTAAAGCCCTAAGATATATATATACGAGAAACGCTTCAAGAATTCACCCCTAACATATATCTACCATAAAATAATGAAATGTAAGGGAAAGTTATAACCCACTAGGGCAATTAATTCCGATGGTCTTTTAGTTATTAAAATCGAAGAATAATATAATATATTGGGGTTCATGCAGTAATCTAACGATTTCAAATCACTTTGCACGTTAAAAAATATCTTCTTTTTTTTCACGAATAGTCGACTCAGAACGATTACGTGAATTGCATTCTCGTCTAACGTATTTTCGGGGTTTTAATGATATACTTTGCTACATTCCTGCTAAGAGTTCGCCCTAGAGAGAAACTCTCTCAAGCCCGCATCCCAAGGTGCCGTTCCCATGGATTTCCCCGGCTCCAACCACGCCACTCTTTCCTCTTCTCTTTGAAGCACCTTTGCTCCTCTCCATGGCCATGATGGTAACTACTCTTCCGTCATGTCTCCGGCCTCCTCCAGATCCGCCGCCGTCGTCGTTCCTTGGCTTGATGCAGCACTGCTCCTCCTCCTTGAAGATGGTGACAGCTCTTCCTCCTCTTTCACAGCCCAGGCTTCCTCCAGATCCGCCGCGGAACAAGCACCTTCCGATTGAAACTCCTCCCGTCAAGCCACCAGAACCTCCAGATCCACCAGACGCCTCCGTCAGCCTCGTTCTTCTTTGTATCCTCGTCACTTCCTCGAGCTCTTCTCCACAAGCTACTCAAGTCCTAGATTTGATGTTTAACTTTTCAAGGGTTTCAAGTAAGCTCAGTGATGGTGGTGCTGATCTTGTGTTCCCTGGTAACAATATCTTTGTGTACTGGCGTTCTTCTCCTGTGATATACAGGTCTTCTCCTAGCTCTTATTCTAGCCCTCCTTTTATCCATCCGTTTATAGACGTCCAGGTTCACCTTACCTCCTTACTCTCAGTTTACCCCAATTCTTTTGAATGGGATGCAATGTTAGATGTGTGGGTAACTCTGAATTTATGGTTTCTGGCTTTAGCTGGTAATGTACTGATGGACTTAGTGTCCCTTTGTTATATCTTTGTGTGGCTTAGTGGTTTTTATGTTGCGTTGATGCAACTCCTTACTGCAGTATGCAGTCCTATTATTGTATTCGATCTGGTTTGTGGTGCAGCGTCTGTGTGTTTCTTTTTTTTGTGGCAGTTGAAAGAGAAAATCATTGTGATTTGTTGCTTGGTGAATATGGTTATGGCGGGTATTGATTGCCCGCTTGGCTCCTCTTTGGAGCAGTCTCTTTTCCCAATATTTCCTCATGTATGGAGTGAATTGGATGAACATGTGTGGCTGGTATTGCAAGGATTATCCTCCTGGCTAATGCTCTTCCCTGCCTTTAGTGCAGTGGCGGTGACTCTCAGAGTTACACGAGATGCAATCTTTCAAGAAATTTATGAAACCGTTGCGATGCGATTTCTATTGTTTACTTGTTGTGATTTGTATTTTCATTCTATCTTAAATTTTATCTGTTTCTTATTCCATTTGGCTATTTGTAGCTTTGTTGTACTCTCCTTTCATGGAGCTTAAACTCTTCTAAGTTTAATACAAGTTGGTTTGATCAAAAAAAAAAAAAAAAAAAAAATGATATACTTTGCTCCATGACTTGCTTTCTTTAAGAAGTTAGAAGTTTCAAAGCAAGAAGTTGGAGTAACAACAGTTGTTAGACGATAATTTGTGAGGAAATTTGCAATTACAAACACAAGGTGAAAGATCGATGAATATGGTGGACTTGATTCCTATTAGACATTTCTTTTTGTCAATAACTGACAGTACTTTTACACACAATGCAGTCAGTTAAGTTATGATTTATGAATAAAATTTCAAGTTTTTTTAAAATTCTATTTTACTAGTCATACCATGAAAATGTGCCTAATTCAGACTATAATTATTATAATTTTTACAACTCTTCGGCACATTTTATACTTTCTGCTAAACTACTTAATATATTCTTAAAACTTGGAAGTAATCTTATGCACTTTAAAACAGTTTTTTAACGATGTATCAAGAGTAGTGTTAAAGAAAAAAAAAAAAAAAAAAAAGACAAAATAAAAATATCCAATTTGCATGCATCATAAAATTAAATAGTCAAATCCTTGCTTCCAAACCTTAATAAATTAAGTTTGGAGTGTCAAATACGAAATTTAGGTTTAATGATACTGCAAAAGTATGGTTAGCCACTATGCTACATTCTTCTGACATTTGAGCTAGATTTTGTGAATAATGGCTACAATCTACCACTAAAATGTTACTAATTAAGAGTAGAGGACTACTGGAATATATTTCATCACTCTTCATCATCACATCACTTTCGACTAAACAACAAAAAAAAATCCAAACTACTCAAAAAGATGGTTCTTGAGTCATATAGTACTTATCTCGTAGAACATTAAACTTATAAATTTTAATGTGAATTCACTACATCTCCTTTCTACTAGATCACAATAAATACTCCTAACTACTTATGCTTTAAGAGATGGTTCATGAATCATCATAATCTTCTAACATTTAAGTCTTTTATGAATAAGTATTTAAATATTTTATTTTATCTATATCACTACCACAACCATCAAAATGCAACTACACAAGTTCTAAGACTACGACAAAAAGTGCTACGACTATTGAGTTATATTGTACGTTTGTCCTCACCCCCTGTCAACTTAATTTCTACTAAACCAAAACTGAAATCATAACTTCTTTTGCTTAAAACGATGGTTCATGCTCATCATGGGTCTTAATAGGGGATCCTAAGAGTCACTAACAGGTTTGTATTTCTTGTATAAAAGTTCCGGTTTGTTTATCAATTTAACTAATCGTACAATGCAAATGTGATGAAGAAAAATTATGTATATATCATGGAAAATAGCATTATATAAGAGAAATTCTCTTATATAGCCTTTTTAGTTTATTTTTCACAAAAATAGTTCTTAATGAAGAAAATGACCAAAATAAGTTATTTAGAAGCTAAATTTTTTATTTATATGCATTTATATCTCTATGATTAACTAATTTAGACTTTAGGGTTTAGAGTTAAGGGGTGGGTTTTGGGATAGGGTTTCAAATTTCAAAAGAAAAAAATTGAAAATTTCAAAAAAAAAAAAACTATTTTGGTCATTATATTTTTCTATAGCTATTTTTGTGACAAAAACTATTTAAGAGAATTGACCATTATATAATCTTTCCTGAGACCTCAAACACGAATCTATCTGATTCGTATATAGACGGTAACACCACAATATATATCTACCGATATTAATTTGATATAAAATTTTATGAATGAATTTACATAAATTTTTCATCTATATCACTATATATTCAAACTACCATAGTGTTGCTAAATAAGTTTGTGACTGTAGAATTATATCTTACCACTTTTCATTACATTGCAAATTTGCAATTAAGACTCGTCATGATTCATGAACCATCTTTTTTTTAGAGTAAAGTTGTTAGGACAATTTGTGAACAATATGTTACCACTTTTCATTACATTTACCTACTATCGTGAGTTTTGATAGTGTATTAATCAGTGACAATCTCGTTTAGATTTTGTAACACTGCATGTGCATGTTAATTACACTACTTAAGAAGCATTCAACAGGCACAGAATACATCTACATATAGATAGGGAAATAGTTTCCCACATAGAAATAGTTAAACTTTCAATTACAAAATCATAAGTGAAGAATTACGTATATATATCATGGACTTAATATCATTATATATGTACACATTTTCCTAAGAATTCAAACATGAATCTTGTAGACAGTAACACCAAAATAATCTAGCAACATATTTTTGAACAAATCTACTGACATTTGAATTAGTGTTTTATGAATGAATTTAGGGTAGCCCATGAATTTAATTAATCTTTCATCTTTAGCACTATATATTCAAACTATCATATACTCTCTCTGTTTCTAAATGATAGATGTTTTAGGATTTTCATGTTTTTAATAGAACATATGAAAACTTAGTTATAAATGCATAATTTTATGTAGTTTTATATTTTCTATACTTTTAAACCAATAAGATTTTACAAAAAAACAATTAATGTTTTTGAACTTTATAATTTTTCATTATTGAACGACATATCAATTGCTTTTATATTCAATTTTAGTTTAATAAAAATATAAGTGTAGAGAGCTTCCAAGATATTATATTTCTATTGTAGTGTGATTAATTGTATAACTTATTCCGAAAGAGTAGATTACACCTCATAAACGGTAAACATGGCATAACCGTTCGTCAAATTAATTAGCACCGCTCCCCTGGTCCACCACGGGTCCGGTGATTTGAACGGAGGGAGTATAATGTTACTAATTAAGTTTTGTGACTGTAGAACCATATCTTACCACTTTTCGTTACAATTAAGACTCATGATGAATCGATGATTCATGAACCATCTTTTTTTAGAATAGGGTTGTTAGGGCTATTTATGAACCATAAAATAATGAAATGTAAGGGAAAGTTATAACCCACTAGGGCAATTAATTCCGATGGTCTTTGAGTTATTTAGATTGAAAAATAATATAATCTTTATTATCTATTCCCTCTGTTTCATTTTAATAGTCGTTTTAGATTTGTGCAGACTTCTGAAGATGTGAAGTCAAATGAAAAGCTCAAGGCCGGGAATGCAGTCTTCTACTTCAGTTTCAAGAACTTGAATGCTCCTCCCAATGGTCTGTGCCAGGATCACAAAGTCATCATAAGAAGAAGCACTGATGGGCTTCCAGGACACGTTTGTCTTGACTTTAAGTCTTGCACCTGTCGTAATATTTTCAAGGGAAGTTCGGTCTGAGACATATATGTTTGCTACTCCAAGTTAATAAGACTCTACTCACTCAGTATCGATAAGCTATGGTTGTCAAGACTGAATAATAATCTCATTAGTTTTTCTTTTGTGTCAGTGTAATCAAGTAAGTAATAACTAATCCGTTTAATCCGTTATGTCTTTTAAGTTTGTTATTTGATTCTCCTCAGTTTTGTTTTTCTTTGATGTTTGCTACTTGCAGTTTAATCTACTGAAAATTTCATTGTGGAGGAGTGTCTGATCGATGCGGAAAAGGTTAAGCTCCTCGAAATTCGAAGGACGAGCATAAATTTCATTGTGGAGGAGTTTGGATTGTAATTGTAAACATGGGATTTGGGTCCCAATTGGGCTTCAAGGGTTTTGTAATGGGAAATGGGTTCAGTTTGTTTGTACCTGGCCTTTTAAGCTTTAATAAAAGCAATGGGTTGACAAAACACAACAGCAAAATTGCTTAGAAAAGTGATTTCATTAGAGTAGCTCCAACAGCAGGTTCTACCTAGTTTTTTTTTTTGCTAAACTATAAATTTCATATAAATGATAAAAAGTTTATAAGAGCAAAGCTTAATGTTGTGATTCTCTGAAAAAAAAAAAAAGCAGAGAGCAACATGAAAATTTAAAACAACGCTAAATATAGCTGAGAATAACAAATCCTAACATAACCAGTGGGCCATTACACCTTTGAAGTGTTTTAGGTGTCTCTTGGCTGTTAGGGTATTTTTAACCTCCTTGTCAATGGCTCTGAAGACAGCAGCAGGAGGTAGGGAGATCTGCAAGTATGTTTTAACAACTGCATCTAAAACTCTCCTTCCAACAGTCTCCTTTTTATTGGTTTAAATTTATAAATAAAAATCAAATTTAATTGATTAGTTAAATTTTATTAGAAAAAATATTTTATCTCTTAAGAAACTATTAGTCTTGACTCTTGACAATGTATACAGTGACAATTTCTTTTAGATTTTGTACTGTAGAGATCATAATTACAAGGTTTTTAGGATGAAATTTTTAGCATAATATAAGAACTTCATTCTAAGAACCATGCAATAATCATGCCCTAATGCATGTGATATAGTTTGCGTATGAGGTAATCACACCATCTATATGAAACATTCCCAGGCACATAAAACATCACATATACATAGGAAAATACCTTTTTCACATAAAAATAGGTAAGCTTTCAGTTTCAAAACTGTAAGTGAAGAAAATTTCGTTATATAATGGAAAATTCCATTATATGCTCTTTCCTAATAACTCAAACACGAGTGATCTGTATCTGATTCGTATATAGACGGTAACACCACAATATCTACCGATATTATTAGCATTTTATGAATGAATTTACATATAAATTTCATATATATATCACTATCTATTCAAACTAGTGTTACTAATTAAATTTTGTGACTGTAGAACCATAACTTACCCCTTTTCATTACATTACAATTAAGACTGATCATGATGATTCATGAACCATCTTTTTAGAGTAAAGTTGTTAGGACTATTTATGAACCATATGTTACCACTTTCCATTACATTTACATACTATCTCCTAAACCATTATAAAATAGTCGTAACAACATTACTCTAAAAAAAGATGGTTCATGAATCATCGGATCCTAAGTCACAATCAACTTATTGGATTCTATAGTACTATTGCTTACGTATGCTAATATGTAAACACCAATAATATTACACAGTTCATTCCATAACACAACACACTTGACACTTCACCTATAAATAAGTCAAAGGCTTTGCTTCTTCACATCATATCTCATTTCCAGACAGAGAAAATGGCACAACCCTCAAGCTTCGTTCTCACTCGCCAAGACAAATATCTTAAGTATGGCCCAAGGGACCTTTCTTCACTGATCGACCGGAGGGTCTGTCTCGGTTTCGCTCAAGACTCTGTCGGAGCAGTCGGAGTTGGATCATCGGGTATTGCCTACTTAGGCATCAATGTCGAACTTCCACGTCTTCCACGTCACCACTCCATCCACGCCATGCAATTCCTCGTCACAAACCTCGCCCTCAACTCTGAGACAAACCTCACTCACGTAGCCTTCTCCACTGACGACACCAACTTCGTCACACCGTGCGATCACTGCCTTTACTTTCTTCAAGAAATCCAAGAACCGCCTAAAATCCTAATCAAGAACCCATCAAAAACCGAATACGTGACTCTCCACAGCCTCCTTCGCGAATACAAGACGCAGCTCTTCCCAGACTTAGCTCACCTTCTGGAAGTTCGCGATCACAAACTCACCACCCTCCACGGAGGATCAGAAGAAGATCATCATCATCCCGTCGACGGTGGTATGAAACGCACGGCTCTAGCTGCGGCAAATAGATCGTTTTCCCCGTACAGAAACTCTCCATCTGGAGTGGCTCTCAAGGATCGTGAGCAGAAAGTGTATTGGGGTTGGTACATTGAGTCAGTTGCGAGTGCTATAAGTTTAGGGCCAGTACAAGCGGCGTTGGTTCATTTCGTGACAGAAGGAGGCACGAAGTTTGAGGATATCGTCGAAGCTGTACTTGTGGAGAAGAAAGATGCAGACGTGAGTCAAGAGGTGACGGCGAAGATGATTCTTGATAAGATCGCTCCCGACTGCGCTTTCACTGTCTTCCATTGCCTCCAGCCGCTGCAGCCCTAAGCTTTGTCAGAAACGCTTCAAGAACTCACCCCCTGAACCAAAATAAATAAATTAGTATTTAGAAAACTGCAAAACAAAAACAAAAATATTTAGAAAATTGATGCGTATAGTTTTATAGGATAATGCTACCAAAAATGAAATGGAAGGGAAAATTATAACCCAGTCAATTAGTTACGATGGTCCTTAGTTATTAAAATTGAAGGATAATAAAATAATTATAATCGTTAATTAGATGTATTGGTTTCTTCTTGGGGTTCATGCAGTAATCTACTCTCAAATCACTTTGCACGTAAAAAAATGTCTTCCTTTTGTCACGAATAGTCGACTCAGAATGATTACGTGAATTGCATTCTCGTCTAACATGTATTGAACATTGCTCCATGACTTTTTTTTTTGAACATTTTGCTCCATGACTTACTTGGACCGCAACTTCCTTTAAGAAGTTAGAAGTTCAAAGCAAGGAAAATTAACCACAGTTGTTAGACGAGAATTTTTCAAAAAATTTGCAAGTTCTTTCTTCCTCTTTTATTTCTTTTGTTTTCAATAATTTTGATTGTAATCTATTGGTGTATGTTATCTAAATTATGTTTTTTGTTTTTAATGTCCTATGATTGTAGTCTGTAAAGAATGCTTCCAGAAAATAGAATAAAAATCAGTCAAGTGGAATGATTAGATTATATATTCATATTGTGAAGAAAAAAAAATTATAGTTAGAGGACATTATATTCAAAGTGTGCTTTACGCGTCACGGATGTCCGGACCGGCACTGATCGAAGGTAACACCACAATGACGTAACCAATGCAACAATCCACCAATATATAAACTAGCCTTTTTAGATAAACTACTTAGAGCACCCGCAACAAGGGATCCTTAAAGAGAGTCCTTAACGAAAAAATAATTAAATAATCAGTGGACCTCACTAAAACTTAAGGATTCGATCCTTAAAATCTCTAAATAAGGATCGGTCCTTACACTGTTTACGACACGTGGCGACATGCGATTGGTTGATTTTTTTTTTTAATCTGAAAAAAAATCAAAAAAAAAAACTTTTTTTTTAAGGATCCCAATGAGATCCACCATTGATGCCCTAATAGCTTTCATCTAATTTACTATATATTTAAACCATCAAAAATGTTGCTAACTAAGGGTCAAAATAATAGAAACCATGCATATGCTACCAACTAGTCATTTGCTAACTAACTGTCCTAATTAACAACTTCGCTTTTGTAAAGGCTAATTCCTTTGTAGTCACGAATCTTCCTCAACTTTGGATTCAACTACGAGTCACAATCACCTTATTTAGTAGTGTAGGTAGACAGTAAACATCAATTACAAAATAGAATGTTAATATGAATGATCAACTCACTTCCACCTATATAAATAAAGTTAAATACGCGCTAGCTTCTCCACTTCCCATACTCATTTTCCCATCTATCAAAACATAAAACCCTAAAAAACACGATCCAAAACATCAGAGACAAATGGCACAACCCACCCGCTACGTTCTGACAAGCCAAGACACCGACATCAACCATGTAATGAACAACCCAATGAACCTTGCACTCATGTTGAAACAAGCGTTTCTAAACGTTCCTACTCGTACGTCCTCACTAATGTCCACCTCAGCCGCGGGAATCGGATCATCAGGTAAAGTCTTCTTAGGCGTGAGTATCGAACTTCCAGGTCTTCCTCTTGACCACTCCATCCACGCCGAGCAGTTCCTCATCGCCAACCTCTCACTCAACTCCGAGAGACAGCTCACTCACTTAGCCCTCTCCCCTGACGGCTACAACTTCAACTCCCCATGCAGCTACTGTCGCCAGTTCCTTAACGAAATCCAAGAGGCGTCTAGCATTAAAATACTAATCAAAGATACATCAATGAACGAAGCAGGAAGATTCGAGACACTCGAGACCCTCTTACCGCGCCGCAGCAGTTTCATCCACCCTCTCCTTCTCGAGCCGCGGGACAACAAGCTGACCTTATTGTATCCCGAATACGTTGGAGTAACCTGCGCAGACCACGAGAGGTGTAACCATCTCAAATGCAAGGCTCTAGCGGCTGCCAACAGATCTTTCTCACCGTACACCAAGAATCCGTCGGGAGTGGCGCTGTTGGATAAGCTAGGGAATGTGTACAGAGGATGGTATATGGAAACGGTGACGTATGGCTTAAGTTTGGGGCCGGTTCAAGCGGCGTTGGTTGATTTTGTGGCTAGAGGAGGCACAGAGTTCGATACGATCGTTCAAGCGGTTTTGGTGGAGAAGAAATATGCTTTGGTTAGTCAAGAGAAGACGACGAGGATGATTTTAAAGAAGATATCTAATGGCAACTGCGTTATCAATGTCTTCCATTGCGGTTTGCCAGTAGACGAGCAACTCAAAATAGTTATGAAAGATATAGCAAAAGGAGGATTCTGAAAACCTCTCTTTCTTATTAAAAAAAATATTATGAAAAAAAAAATGTAAGGGAAATGACAATTACTACAATATTGAAAGATAATGATATCAATTTTAATAATTATATATGTTTTATATTATAAGTGATTTTAGTGGTACCAGTAAGTTGGCAATTTCAAAGAAAAGAGTAAAAGATTGATGTATACAATTTGACTATATATTAAGTATTCTATAATGGAATTGCAAAGATTTATCTATCATACTATTTGCATTCAGAAGAGGATATTTATTTCGCCCACAAGCAAAATTTTAGAAAATATGGTAGTAACTAAAAAGACTAGCTAGATAAAGACTCGGCTTTTTGGAGGTAATGTATGTGTGTCACTAAGGTCTCAAACTTGTATCATTACATTACATAAACATTATGTTTCATTTTGTTAAAGAGGAAGAAGAAAGCGAGGAGGATGCTACGTTCATTGTGACTACTTTCTCTTCATCATCTTCCAAGACGAACAATGACTCTGTATTCCTACACATGCCATGAACTAGAACAACGGGCAAACCAGCCAAAACCCCGATCAGAATACCACTTGTTACGTTGGTTAATAGAACAATACATAGCGTGAGGACCAACAAAGTCACCACCAAAGCAGAGTCATCGATCACGCTGCCAAATATCACTAGCGGTTCGTTATCTCGGGAGTAGACATATAGCCATGCGATGATCAAGACAACGAAGACTGAAAGGTGGATAGGCTGCCAAAGCATGCTGATGAAGATAGCAACAACGAAGATGACGAGATAGTTGGTTCGGAAGATGATGATGTTGGTTTTGATTCGTTCGGTGGCAACAGTGAATGAGGTAGGAAGGCTAAGGGAACTCCATTGGACAAGTTCAAGCCATGGTCTTCGAGAGCTAAGGCCTAACGAGATCAACCCTTTGGCTCGTCCCAACATGGTCTGGCTCGAGGAGGCATTTGCTTGGGATGGTATAGTGCCATAGGTTGTCATATTCTATCACAAACGGCAAACATGACAAGAAGAGAGAAACGGAGAATACAACCAAAAGGAACCTATATGAAGACAAGACTTTCAAGAGACAAATCTGTGGTGGCTCGATGTTTCTGAGGTTCTTAGATCGTCTCTCAGAAGAGAGGCAGAAACAATTTTACTAATAATGGAAATGAGAGATATTCAAAGAAATGGATGGAAACCCTTAAACTTCTCGTAACAAAACCTTATAATGTTGTAACGAGACTATCATTACATGAAGTTTCAAGAATCAAATTCTCAAAAGAGTTACTAGACCTTATTGTCTACAAGAAAAATATACCAGCCAGCTTAAATCCATAGAAACCTAAACAACTCAGACGCAAGCATTCAATTGAACACAAAGTTGTTTTGTATATATATACCAGCGAACCAGCATAAATCCATCTAGTGATGCAATCAAACTCGGAGATATATCCCTTGACCATAGTATCTGGATCGTTACCTTCACTGGCTGCTACTAGCATCAGAAGCAATTGCCTCACCACGATAAACCCTCCACGGTCCTCGATAGAATAATGGCTTCATCAGAGGCACCGTTTTGCCTGGGTGCTCTTCCCAAAACTTCTCCTGTTTAAATAGATTAGTTGAGTAACATAAGTTTACAGTAGAACAAGAATCCTAGTAACTGATTTACATCAAACACTGTAAGAAAAAAACACATTAACAAGAGATCAATATAAACATGAAAACCATGGGATTAAGAATCATTTGCTTCAAGTTGTAACAGCATTAGACACCAATCAAGCTCGTTGATTCGAAGAACAATTCAAAGTTAAGTTTTTCCCCTGAACACGGAACTCTTTTATCAGTAACCAACAATCTTCAATTCCCAGGATCTTGATGCACTAACACACCTCAGAAAATTTAGAATCTTCAGATCATCCACAAATATAAAGTTTCGATTTTTATCCCAATTTTGCCAATCACAAATCTAATTACAAATCCGAATCGATGAGAATGGTGAAGCTTACCTTGTAAAGCTGCTCAGTAACCGCAGCGCCGATGACGCCGGTGTAAAAGGCGGCGACGTAGATAGTAATCAAAGCTGTGAAGGTTTTGGGTCGACGGTAAGGTTCAATCATCTCCCAGACAGCGAATCTCTCGAACTTGTTGTACTTGTAATCTGCGTACTTCCTCCATAGTGTGCTCCAAATCCCTTGGGATTGCATCTCTCACCTTTCTCTTTTCTCAACCTTCGCCGAATTTTGGATTTTTTTTTCTTTCTTTTACTTGTTTTCCCGGCGGCGCGTGAAACCTGAGAGAAACAAGAAACAGGCAAAAGACTTAAACATTTACTTAACAGTCCTCAAATTCCTATTAAAATTAGTTTTTTGGACCGTGCATTTTCTTCACATACATTTGACTCTTGTAATTGTGCATATGATAAATTGATACACGTTGACATATGATTATTGTAGTCATTGTGTTATCATCCTTTCTTGCATACAAGCTATGAAAAATATACTTATATCACCTCCTCACACATGCATCAATACATACACAAGCTTTGATTTTTGTAGCAATTACGGAGCAGTAGTTGACAGGAAGTATCATAACATGCTTCAGGAAAGGATTCTTTTATACCAAAACAATGACAGATTTACAGAATAATATTAAGCTCAGTGTTTACTTGAGCAACAAAAGATTGTTGCAGTAATAAATCAACTTGATCCGGCTGGTTTGGCTGCATTTCTCTGCACGGATAAAGATTCCAATGTAAACGCTTCAGGTCCCTTGGCTGGACCAATGCTGCAACGATCTGTATTGTGCAGACGGATGGCATCTTTTATCTTCTGGAACTGGAAAAAAAAAAAAAAAAAAAAAGAGAATGTCAAATAGTACTCAGAGACAAATCAAATGCGTCCAAGAGGTTTTGATACACTGAATCAGCTGAGGGTTGATGCTAGAATGCTCAATGGTATCAGTATCAAGCTATAAACTTTCTAATGTTTGATGGATTGTTTCAAAACAAAAACCCCAAGGCAGTTTTATAAGTTTGAAAGGAAAGTGATTTATGTTAAACCACAGTCACAGAAAATGGTGAAGCCAAAACAGTGTATTTACCTTGGCAAGAGAACATGAGAAGGACTCGAGTTGGCCATCAGCTCCACGGTAAAAATGGAAATAAGGAAGCACTTTGACGTTCAAACTCTTGCACATTGGTTTATTCTCATCAAAGTTTACTTTGAGGAACAATATATCTGGATGTTCCACCGCTGTTTTGCAAAGCTGGAAAGAGATTTCAAAAAAGATACACAAAAGAATTAAGTTCTTATAACTTCATCGAACAGATATAAGTGACAGAGGTAACATGACACTTACCTTGGGGAACAATGCTCTGCAAGAAGCACACCAAGTTCCATAAAACTCTACAATCACTAATCTTTCACCCGCTTCGCTTAAAGCCTTCAAGAATTCTTCAGTGGAATGAATGTCAACCATGTTTGGTCCAGCATTCCTCTCCCACCATTTTGGTGGCTCTGTCTCAGCCACAGTCTCGTCTACCTACAAACACACATCAGACACTTAAATTATGGCTAAGATCATCACTATTTAACTTAAACTTATCCAAAGCATCAACCTTTCCAAAACTTATGAGATCTCAAGGACATAACTTAGCTCCTAACAAACTGCTAGAGTTGTCTAAAACTCAAGCATAGCTAGAGGCTCCAGAATCAATCTGTTCCCAAAAAGGGTATTTGATTTACATACAGAATGTGCTTAAAAGACAACAAAAGTCTTTACCTTGACGCGAACCACCTTGCTCTTGGATCGTTTAAGAGGGATGTGGCTTGTGAGACCAGAAGACGGGTAATGAGAAGAGGAGCACGAGGGAGTCGAGGAGAGCTGACGCAATCTCTTGTCGGAATTCGAATTCGGAGGTAAGCAAGGTTTAAGAGAATTGAGAGTGGTTGCAAAGGAGGTGAAGGAGGAAGAGACGCGAATGGCCTGAACCGACGTTGCCGATATTCGCACAACTCCAGCCATCTAAAATTCACCAGCACACAGAGAGATAGAGAAGATAGTGAGATTGCTCTTAGCTCCGAGAGATCCTCCAGAGAAAGAAAAAAAGAAGATTTCTCTAAGAAGATCAGAGAAACTGTCTGGTTCCAGATTCTCGTGATATTTTCTCTCAAGTCTCAATCATGTTCAAATATACATAGACGCGATTTCAACATTAAATTGGCGTTTTGACCGCCGTTATTATTTGGCGGTGATATGTTGTTGCGTTAGCGTTGAAAAAAAGTGTTAACATGTTTTTGTTACTTCTTCTGTACAAACGTGTTTTAACAAGGAACGCAAACACAGTAATTGGACGGTTTTATGGTACACACACAAGAAAACAGTTCGGTTTGGTTTTAATTCGATTCACATTTGATCAAGCGATTACAAAAACATGTTAATGAAACGGTTCAGCATCCAACTCAAATAAGCACTGTGTTTCTGTGGTGGAAAGTACAAAGTTTCCAATCTTGGCATCAATTTGTCTAAAACAAGTTCTGACAATTACAGACTCATCTTGTTAAAATCGTACAAACCAACATAATCAAAACGCACAAAATGTCTTAACAAATCAATATGTGTTTATGTTGGATGTCTTTTATTGAAATGAACTTACAAGTCCTCTGTTTACGCCCTTGGCAATAGAACGTTTGAAGGAAACTCGTGAGAACCATTGTTTGGCGCGCCCTTAAGTCCTAAAATGGTACTAATGAGATTGTATATCTCAACATTCTCAAAAGAAGGCACTTTCCTTCCTTTCGCAAACATAGGACCATGCCCCATGAATACAGTCCTCATCGAAAAGAAAGCATTATCATACCCATGAGCTCCACCACATTCTTGAGCTTTACTCCTCTTCTGCACAACCTTGAACCCTTCATCAACCATTCCTATAACAGGCGGGATCCTATCGCTGTCTGCGTAATGCAGCCTGCTAGGTAAATCCTCTTTGAGATAAACCTTCAAGTACTCCCCATTCTCTACTTTACCAGAGCTAAGTCCTTGGTTCATCTTAGCCACAACATCAGCTGGATTGTGACCTGAAGGAGGTTTAATCACTAGCATAGGAGTGTAGTAATGAACCCAGCTGCTAGGGATATTGATCCAAGAAGCTAAATCATCAAGAGCTATCACTTTCTTATCACAAGTCCCAACCATTCCATGATCACCAACCATAATCATAGTCACATCCTCGAATATCCCTCTCTTCTCCAACCCATCTATCAACCTACCAATCAACCTATCAATGTTAACTACAGCTTCAGTGATCCTAGGATCATCAGGGCCAACTTGGTGACCTTGATGGTCAGGGTCCTCGAAGTAAAGCGTCATGAAGCTAGGGATCTCGCTGCTAGGCAAATCGAAGTAGCTCAAGATAGTGTCAACCCTATCATCAAAAGGAACAGAACCGTTGTAAGGTTGGCATAAGCCTTTAGGACAATCCCAAGAGCCTTTGTGTACTTCAGAGCCAGGCCAGAAGTAAGTAGCGGCTTTAAGTCCTTGGTTCACTACCGTCTCCCACAATGGCTCACCTAGCCACCACTCTGGCTCGTGGCTAGCCATTGTGAAGACGTTACCTGTTACTGGATCCACGAACCTGTTGTTGATGATTCCGTGGTACGCTGGGTAGAGGCCTGTTACGATGGAGTAGTGGTTAGGGAAAGTTAGTGTTGGGTAAACCGGGATTAGACCGGTTTCTGCTTCTGTTCCGTTGGCGATTAGACGGTGGATGTTCGGTAGTTTGGTCTTGTGTTGGTAACCGAAACGAAACCCGTCTGAGGAGATGAGGAGAACGACGGGTTTGTGGAGTTTCTTGAGAGGGCGAGCTACGGATCTGTGGAAAGGTTGGGACTTTGAGACTTGGTTGAGAGAAAGGAGGGGTTTTGTTGGGGAGGAGGAGGAGAAGAAGAGGAAGGCGAAAGCGGAAGCGGCGGAGAGAGCGATGCAGGTGACGATGAGGAGAGATGTGAAGATGAAGCAGCTTGAGATGGTGTTGGTGGTGGAAGTATCTGAATCGGAGTTATTGTTGTTGTTGTGGAGTAGTGCCATTGATTGGCTTGGTGGGTCTTCTTGGTCTTCTTCTGGTTGTGGCTTTTTCACCGATAATGTGTCGCCGGAGATCATTGCTTCTCTCCTCTTCTACTTAACTGATCTGGTTGATTTTTCTTTTACAAAACCTCGGAAAGTTGCAAACTTTGATTACACTGTGTCTGAATAATTTAAGAGAAGAGAAACGTGACAACAACTTCGTGGGTTTTGCTTAAACTTTGAGTATTGGTCTTTGGACTCGTGGGCTTGGAGTGACTTGCACATTCCGTTTTTTACACGGATCCAAGATTCTTATGAACGCTCGTGAATCTGCCACGTTACCCGGTGAGTGTCCCCCTAGTGATTAGTCAACAGCTAAAGACAATGGAAGATGTAGTTTCGTCTCCGCAAGTTTTGCTTTTATTGAATGGTTGGTGAATCAGGATGTCATCAGTCTGATAGTTAAGTGTGATAAGGTCGCTCTCTAATCTAATATCTCACTTTGTGAAATGTTCTTTAGTATCTTACCTTCCTGATACGGTTACATGTATCTAAATGTTTCTTCACACATACTGCTGGTTACATACTTGGCAGATTATAATTCTTCACACTTCTACATCAGGGTTCCATGTTTTCATTGAAATTTGCCTGATACCAAACTACCATATGCCTTTGCAACATTGTAATCTCAAAAAATAAAACGTAATATATAAGTTGCAATAACTAATTAGTGATAACTTGTGTACCGTTTTCACTCTGCAAATACTTGTACTCAACACATAAAAGCAGGTTGTGTGGCTCTTCCATGATGATGGTTGAGTATCATCCCCTGTACATGAACAGTTCAAAAACATGAATATCTGAAAAAGAAAGTCAGAGACTCCTGAAGAAAATGTAAGAAACAATTCAGATTTTCTTTCAGGTTAAAGCAGTTTGATAACTTTTTAATCTCCCCCTAATTACCATCAATTTCGAAGTTAACTCATCGGAAACTAAGCTATTCAACAAGTGCACAACAGCTTAAGCTTGAAGTGATAGCCTAGGCGCTTTGATGAGCAGAGCTTAAGCTATTCTATTATTTTATCAATTACTTTACTACTTTGAACCTAGAGTTCGACGTTGGCCACCGTAATAGTAGGTGATTACCATTAACTGACATCGACAATAGCAAAAAGAAAGTGGATCATGTGATTCTGTGCGATATAGTCAAATGACACAGTTTTTCTTAGATAAAAATGTGATAATATAATTAATAAACCACATTTTTCACGTTAGTGTTAATTAACTCTATAATAGTTTAAGCCAACACGTACCATTGAAAGCTGGTTATACGTTAACTTGTCTTTTCAAACTTCCAGTGTATTAAAATAAACTATCATATTCGTTGCCTCGTTGGTATACTAAAGAGGCAATAAGTGAAGATATTCTAGAGTATGTATATATCTCATTGGTAATAGCAATGCATTTAGGAACTATAATTACAACCAACTTTCACCAAAAGCATATTGCCAAGTCGTCGGTGCTAGCTAATGATGTTGTTACAACCCCACCCAAATCAATCTACACGAATCAGTGTTTTAGTTTAAATATACAACTAACTTTACCTATTCAAAGTTCAACTCGATTTACAATTTGATTTTTATAATACCTATAACTATAAAATCCAAATTGAGACTAATGTTATCTTAGTTTAACCAAGTCTAGATACAATTTAAATTCAACAAGTTATGTGTTGTTATTCATCAATTTATCAGACATAAATGTTATTTTAGTTCAACTTAGGTCTAAATACAAATTGTTGTTGTTATTCATCAATTTATCAATGAGTATTTATCCAAAATAACATTTGGCGTCTTCTCTTATTCATTTGCTGATACGCTGATACAGAACTAAAACAGTAGAATACATCAGAATCTTCATTCTACGTGCGCTGTCTCTCCAGAGGGCATGAGAAGGCTACGAGTAAACAAGGAAGAACCATTGTTCGGAGCTGGTCTAAGTCCTAGAATCTCTGCAACGACATTGTAGATCTGAACATTCTCAAACGACGGCACTTTCTTTCCTCTCCAAAACCTAGGACCATGTCCGATAAAGATAGATCTCATAGAGAAGAACATGTTGTCGTATCCATGATCTCCAAAACACTCTTGAACGTTTGTTCTGTTCTGTCTAACCATGAGACCTTCTCCAACTATTCCTATTATCGGTGGAATCCGAGAACTCTCGGAATAATGCAGCCTTTTCGGTAACTTCTCCTTCAAGTAAACTTGCAAAAACTCTCCGTTCTCAACCTTCCCTGAGCTCAAAGCTTGGTTCATCTTCTCCACCACTTCAGCGTTCTTCTCACCAGGATTCTTGACATCTTTGCCCCACCGTGGATTCATTACTAGTACAGGACTATAATCTTGAATCCAATCTGCAGGTATCTTGATCCAATCCGCTAAATCATCAATATAAATCACTTTCTTGTCACAGTTAGTAACCATTCCGTGATCACCAAGCAATATAACATGAACATCACTAAACACCTTCCTCTTCTTCAACCCCTTGATGACCCTACCGATCATTTTATCGATCTTTGCGACTGCTTCAGTGACACGAGGATCATCAGGGCCATGATCATGACCTTTTATGTCCGTTTCTTCAAGATACAACGCCATGAAGTCAGGAATCTCGCTCTGTGGAAGATCGAAGTAGCTCAAGATCGTATCAACTCTTTCTTCTAAAGGAACAGAGACATTGTAAGGAGCTTTACAAAACCTTTTAGGGCATTTCCAAGAGCCTTTGTGGACGTCAGCGCCTGGCCAAAAGTAAGTCGCGGCTTTGAGACCTTGGTTTGTTGCGGTTAACCACAAGGGCTCACCTAACCACCACTTGGGGTCTAGGTTTCTTTTGAAGTGTTCACCGGTTATTGGATCGGTAAACTTGTTCATGATTATACCGTGGTAAGCAGGGTAGAGTCCGGTGGCGATTGAGTTATGGTTTGGGAACGTCATGGATGGGAAAACCGGGATTAAACCGGTTTGAGCTTCGGTTCCTCGAGAAATGAGGAGATCAATGTTTGGTGTCTCCGTCTTGAATTGGTAACCGAACCGGAAACCGTCGCTGGAAATTAGTAGAACCACCGGTTTAGTGAGCTTTTTAGAGTGGTGGGGCCTCCAGGTGTTGGATGATGGAAAATTCGAATCATCAGCAGTGGCAGCTACGACGAGGAAGAGGAGAAAAAGAAAGATTAGAGATAACTTGCACAAGGGGTAACCGGGAAAACCGAACCGGACAGGGTTAGTTTGCGCCATTGAGAGAGAAAGCTTTGGTGGTGGTTGAGCACAGCGACGTTCATGTTACTTATATAACCGTAACTTTCCTTTCTCTTTGTATATAATAATCCTTCGTTTAGTGTTTACTAGTAAGTTAAACTATTGCCACTGTGTTAGATTTTGAATTATTAATTAACTTTGTATAACAATCCCATAAAAAAATGCGTCATAAACTTGCAACTAGGCGTCTGACTCAGATGTCGATATTTCAGGACAGCCGGTTCTTGTATTCCATATCCAATGTACTCTTTCATCGGTTTTTAATATTCTAGGACGACAAAAGAAAAGAAAAAACTGCAATTGCGATCTGTCCAAACTCCAAAGTTGTAAGCCGAAGAACACCAAAACAATAAATAAAGATGAAACTGTAAATTTTCAAAAGGGCAAGAAGTTTTGGCCCCAAATCTATATTTTATTTGGGCCATGGACAATAGCCTGATACTTAATCTCTTCCCACATTTGCTGAAAATCACAGGACCGAAGATTTTACCAGTAAAGATAACTGTATATTGCACATAAATATATTTTGTTACTTCTAAAATTTTGACAAATATGACATGTGACGTATATATTTTGTTTTAGTTAATTTGAAAGTTCTGGGCCCTGGACGACTAGATCAATAGTTTTTTCACAATAACCCTGTTCTTTTTATGGTCGCAGTAACTAGTGGTGGCGTAAAAAAATAATACTAGGACAGAGACAAATTGAACTATTTTGAAAGAGAATTCAGTCGCTTGCAAATTTCTAGAAATAAAAAAACGAGAGGCTACTGTCGCTGATATTTTCAGAAGTCACGTTTAGTCATTGCCGTTTACCGCAACGACTAAAAAAGTAAATTGGTGTTGTTTCACCATCACCATTATTTTCATGGTAAAGCTGTAATTTTTGAACGCTGACGCACAGCAACAAGACTATGATTAAAAACTTAGATCGTTTATAAATTTTTCTGGCCGCAGATTATGTATAAACTTCTATATCGACAAAAAATGATATAAAAATTAATACGTAGGAACACGTTAGGTAAATGGCTAGAGTATATTTATTGGCTAATTTATCAGCATGGGGTTCAGCTTTGAAAACATCTATTCATTTATTATTGGGAACTTTATTATTCGCTTCCACATGCAATAGAGAAAAAAAGATGAAAAGCTAGGAAAAGTAGAATAATTAACCAATAGAAAAACACAATCATCAGCTAATTATTATTCATGCATGAGTGCTTCCCTGAGCAAAGGGCTTTGAAGCTTCATTCAACCTCCACTGTTTCTCCAAAGGTCGAGAGAATGTTTCTAGTGAACAAGGAAGAACCATTATTTGAAGCTGGTCGGAGTCCGAGAATCTCTGCAACAACATTATAGATTTGAACATTCTCAAACGACGGCACTTTCCTCCCTTTCCTAAACCTAGGACCATGTCCCATAAAGATAGATCTCATGGAGAAGTACTTGTTGTCGTATCCATGATCTCCATAACATTCATGAACACCTGTTCTGTTCTGTCTAACTACGAGACCTTCTCCAACCATTCCCACGATAGGTGGAATCCGAGAACTCTCGGAATAATGCAGCCTTTTCGGTAACTTCTCCTTCAAGTAAACCTGTAAGAACTCTCCGTTCTCTACCTTCCCTGAGCTCAAAGCTTCGTTCATCTTAGCCACAAGCTCTGCATTCTTCTCCCCTGGATTCTTCACATCTTTCCCCCAGCGTGGGTTCATCGCTAGCACCGGGCTATAAGCATTGATCCAATCCGCAGGGATCTTGACCCAATCTGCTAAATCATCAATGTAAATTGTTTTTAGGTCACAGTTAGTCACCATTCCGTGATCACCAAGCAAGATCACATGAACTTCGTCGAAGATCTCCCTCTTCTTCAGCCCCTGAATGATCCTACCGATCATTTTATCGATCCTCGCAACGGCCTTTGTAACCCTAGGATCATCAGGACCGTAGCTATGTCCCGCTCCGTCCGGCTCATCGAAATATAACATCATCAAGTCAGGGATGTCTTCCTCAGGGAGATCGAAATGGCTCAAGATGGTATCGACCCTTTCTTCAAAAGGAATAGAAAGGTTGAAATGTGGACACAACCCTTTAGGACAAGTCCAAGAACCTTTGGGAACTTCAGAGCCTGGCCAAAAGTAAGTCAGAGCCTTGCGACCTTGGTTTGTTGCGGTTACCCATAACGGCTCACCTAACCACCATTTCGGGTCTAAGCCTTTGTTGAACACTTCTCCGGTTATGGGATCAGTGAACTTGTTCATGATTATACCGTGGTAAGCAGGGTAGAGTCCAGTTGCGATCGCGTAATGGTTTGGGAATGTCATGGTGGGGAAAACCGGGATTAAACCGAGTTTGGCTTCGGTTCCTTCGGATATGAGAAGGTCGATGTTTGGTGTGTCGGTTTTAAATTGGTATCCGAACCGGAAACCATCGCTAGAAATCATTAAAACCACCGGTTTGTTGAGTTTCTTGAAGGGCCAGGGACGCCAGGTTTTGGACGAAGGAGTATCCAAACCATTGGTTGCGGCGGCTGTGGCCGTGGCAGCTACTACAATGAGAAGATTTAGAAGGGTGAGAGATAGCTTGACGGATAGAACATGATTGGATTTTGCCATTGGAAAAGATTGTTTGTGATGTGGTTCTTGCAGCTCGTGCTATATATATTATAGAGTGAGCAACAAAAAATCGTCTATTTTTTGTTTTTTTATCTTTAGAAAATAACAATTATAATTTATAAGTTAGGTATATCCGTATATACAAAAGAAAAGTAGACGTAGGCCTATGTGGCGTTCCACTACAAAAAGGAAACCTATATACTAAGTATATACAGATATACACTAAAAAGACAATCTTCATTGATACGGTGTTTAGTTCTTTTAAAATAATATAATAATTATTATTTTATCACATTAGCGAATTCGAACCTTTGATTGTAACTAATGGTGGCAATATCCTCACTAATCCTCTTCTTTTAACCAAAAACACTAAATTATTTAACTAACCCGAACCTTTTAACTAAAACTGACATAGAGATATATATTGTTATAAAGATTGGCATCACAGTTACGTTTGTTACTACTATATAGCTAGGAATATTAAAGATCTTTTTTACTGAGTTAAAATAAACAGTAACAGCAAATTTGGAGTTTTAATTAATTTTCAAAATATGATGCCAAGAAAATAAAACCAGAGTGACTGTTGTAAATGAGTTTACACTTTACAGTAAAAACAAGTGCATTAAATAATGAGTTTACACTTTACAGTAAAAACAAGTGCATTAAATAATAGCAGAGGGCGGATGGCAGTTACATTATCACGACAAGAACATTACTATCATCTGCATGGTCCAAATGTGGGAGAGCCATTGATATCTGATCTAACGGTCTTGATTTAATCACGTTTTTTATCACGTGAAACTATCCTGTCATGGTGGGCTCTTCGTCCGACGGGTGATTGGCTGTGTTTGATACGTAATCTAAATGTTGATAAGCCCAAGCGAACTCAACATGCGTTAACAAATAACGTTTAGAGTATAACCTAGAGGATGTATCCAATTACATATGAATTTCCAATAACGTTTAGAGTTTAACCTAGAGAATGGTTTACATAAAATTTCAGACGAGTTAATAAAAGTTTATAATTCTCTTTGAACTTCCGAAATAAATAAATTTGAAACCATATAGTTGGATATACGTTAATGGGTAAATCTCGCCATCTCGGTCCAGGTGATAAAGTATTTGAAATTTATGGGCTCTAAATGTAGCCCAAACGAGATTTAAAGCAATATTTATAGTTTTTTCTCATTTTGAGTTTTTTTCTTCTAGTTTACAATACATACTTAATCGGACTTGTGGAAATCATAACAAATTGATGAAACGTATGTAATTTCATTATTTGATTTGTGATGGAAGATGATGTTAGTTTTGCGCATTTCCTTTCCATTATTAATCAGCGATCGACAAGTGTAGTCTGGTTTTTAGTGATATTATTGGTATAATTAACTTATGTTTGAATCAGCGTAATGCATGTTGAAAAAATGAAGATTATGTACATTTGGCCAAATAAAACTGATAAGATCATTTTGATTTGTTGGTAAATGATGTGATTTTATATGTTACAATTTATAGGTCTAGCCCGTATATAAATTCACTAGTCACCATCGTTAATCAGAGAATAAACTGACTTAGTGTTAATCTTATGATTATGACCATAAATCTATTCGATAGAGATTAAGGTTTAAGGTTGCAAGTAGACCGGTTAGGTTGGAAGAGTTTTAGATATCTAGACCATGCTTAAAGTTTGGAAGTACACAATTTTTTTTAATACTTTTTGATTTTTGAAATATTAGGAGAAAAATGAAACAATATAAAAGAATTACAAAATTACCATAATCATGATTAGTTGATTTAAATAAAAAATTAAGTTAATCATGGGGGAGTATAGATAACTTATGTACTATGATCCACAAGTCATTGGCTTTAATTATTTCATAAATTGATGATTGTATGAATCATATTTTGCCATATGGCACTTAAACTTAGAAAGTGGACATTTGATTTACACTCCTCTTGCAAAAGAATATACATATAAACATCAAATTGAGTTGTTGTAGTTGTTAACAACGAGGTTGCTAAAACAGACGGAACATAAAACCCATGTATTATATTGTTATAGAGCTCTTGGAAACACTAAAACTATTGCATAGATTTGATGATATAATAATTTGTTATACCACTGATGCTGATACATAAATTTCAGAAAATACAAAACATATATTTATAGAGTGCTGATATGGTAATATAGCCTTACCAAATATTTCATCCGTTATATATTACTTGTCATTGTAGGGAAAAAATTTTGTTTCAAAATAAATGTCGTTTTAGAGTTTCAATGCAAAATTCATTAGTAAAATTTTCCACTTTATTTTTCTATTGGTTAAAATATAATTAGATGTATAAGTAATTGTATTTTTATTTTGAAATATATAAAATCATATGTTTTAATATGAAACGGAGGGAGTATATGAATATATCTAGGATAATGGAAAATTTGATAAGGATGCAAATTATAATTCAATTACTTATTTGTCATCACATATGTTCATTATGTAGGTTTATGTTTTCTTTTGTTTTAGATTTAAGTCAAGGGACAAACAAATGCAAAGAAAGCCATTTAAGCTATCACATTTGATCATTAATTCATTTTCAAAACATATTGAACCCTCTCTTTTTATTATTAGCCTGGTTCACTTTGAGAAAACAAATTAAAAAGTTTACAAAATAAACGACCTATTGCTAGCTAGGTCCCTAGATGCCTTCTGGGTAGATTATCTTTACTTCCTGTCTTTTTTTTTTCTTGGACAACTTGGGGTACGTGTTAAAAGAGATATATGTTATGTGTGTTCCTTTTAAAATAGGTCCATTTTGTATAACATAATAATCACAAAAAGCTTTATAAATGAACAACAGCCAAAAACTTAAATAGTAAAGAGATTCTTTACTGAATTCACATATCATCTCCAAGCTCGTCACCGTAGCCGATTAAGGATGAATAGAAAAGAAAATCTTAATTGTACATTCTTAAAACCGTAAGAAAATAATGAAAGCATCTTGTAGATTTTCGATCTCTTCCCGGAAACAATAATTTGTTTTACTTTAGCCTTGTTCTTTTGGTTGAATTAGTAGAATGCTATATATACTAGGATTCATAGCCCCCGCGCGAGCGCGGGGTCCGAAATATTAATGTTCCGCTATATAATTTTTTTTTTTTAGAAACGTCGCATAGATTATGTATTTTAAAATCCATACGGAACAAATGAAGAACCAAATGAAACGTGAACTAAAAACATAACTGGATTAAATGGATAAAAACCGGATATATTTGTTATTTAGTTTGAAAAATAAATGTAATAAATTATTTTTGTTTTATAATTATTTCAAACCAAAAACATATATATATATTCAAATTATAGTGAGTTTATTTTTTTATCATGCCAAATTACTATTGAGGATAAAATAGTAACTTAATGTTTGAGTTTAGAAAATTATTGAAAGTTTTGATTACAATGTACTTATTTTTTATAATTATTTATACTAAAAATAATAGATAAAGTTAATTATATATAAAAAACTTAGGAAAGATGATTAGTAAAAATTTGTTTCGATCTAAATTATGTTTAATTATTTAATTAAATTTAATTAAATTTGTTTTTTGGTTGAATCTAAATATAGTAATTTAACTGAATTTAGGTGAACATGAAGTTGATTTAATTGAATATAGTTGGTCTTGAATAGTTTTCTAATAAATCAAATGTAATTAGTCCCGTAAATGACAAACCTACCTTCCAAACTAATAATTTCAAACGGATAGAAAGTTATAAATTTGTCATCAACTATCATGGAGGTATTAGAAAGTTCGATTTGTTAAACAATTCGAACTTAATTAATGTTTTTTTATCACCTCTCTAATTGAAGTGGCGGATCCAACCCAGTATTTAACTGGGGTCATATATATACAATTAAAAAAAAAATGAAAAGGTGTCAAAGGGGAATTGATCTCTGCTTTTTAGGGTGTCAATGGGAAGAGAGCAAAAATTTTTGCTAGAAATTCTTTAGCGAAACCTACACAATTTAACTTATTTGATCATTTTAAGGGTGTCATGTGACCCCCCTAAAGGTTTAGTCGATTTACCTCTGCTGCAAAGTATTCTGATTCCTCATAATCACTTGCCTAATTAAGTCAAGAACTTGTTACAACTGCAGTATGTGTTGGTTAGTGTAAGTTAGAGTGACTTTTTGGGGTGTGATATTGAGTTATATTTGTGGTGATTGTTATTTGTATGTTTCTTTTATTGTTTTTCTAATTGATAGCGATTAGCCTCTATATCTCTCTCAAAGGTTTGGTGAGACCCTAGATATACCATTGCAAGGTACGTTTTCGTAGAATGGATCAAGTGGACCTATTAAATGAATTGTAAATAAGGTCCATTGAAAAATACGGGATTTACAAACAATACCGACCCTGAGGGGAAACATGGAAGTTAAAGCTGAGAATTTGAGTCATTACTTGTTGCTCCCGCATTAATCCAACACGGAACAGATGCGGGTTGATCGATTCAAAAATTTTGATATACAGGTGCATTTGCGGGTTGAATCGATTTTAAGCAGAACGGGTGCGAGTCGGAAAAAATTGAGTCGCATATACCCATCAAACCGCAAAAACTGTAAAGAGTGAAATACATTGTAAAAGCATATAAAATTATTATTTTAATTTTAAATATTACTTTAATTATTTTTATATAAAATATTTAATATATAATAAAATAATTATTTTATTAAATTTAATATTATATGCGTGTCTTGCGGCTTATCCGTAAGTTATATTTAAGACTTTTGTTAGTGGATTAGGCGAGTCAGAATTTTGAACAAAAAAAAAGAATCGATCTGCGGGTTGGCGGGTCAAGATTGACCCGCAATCCCAACTATAATGGATGCATGTGTTTCCGGTCTCGTAAAGAATAAATAAAACTTCAACCGTCCATTTTACAAAATCTCTTGTAGCTCAGTTGGTTATGTCAATCAAATAAGCACTGAGAGGTGCATGGTTCGACTCTTAAAGCATGCAAATAATTATTTTTACAAAAAAATATTGTGTGGGACCCACCATATGCTGACGTGGCAGCCTCAGGAGAGAGCACAACTCCCTCATTATATTATAGATTTTTTTCCAAAGAAAGTCATTCATGTGGACTTTTGTTTCATTTAAGATGATAAAATCATTTCTATAATATTATTACTATAAAGGTAATATAATGAGAATCATTGTAGCTTTAGAAAATGATTTTGTTAGGACAAAAGCAAGAGTTAGACAGTAAAAGATCGACAGATAAGCAAAGACACAAAGTTACTCTTTGAGGGGTTGTTGGATTATAATCATAATTTTCCAAAGTATAAATGATCTTCCAATTTTGTTGATTACTAATGATTAGAAATTCGTCATGATATTCGGAAAAGAAAAGAAATAAATTCTTCATGATCTGATGCTTTCATTTGTAGTTTTGCGGAAATGGAGAAAAATACATATTAGGTGAAACATCTTCTTTCACTAATTAGCTCATTTGATTTTTTTAATTCCATTTAACCTGCCTTTTCTTTCTCCATCAACTCATATGTTGCCACCAACTTGGTCAAAAAGCTCAGGCAAATCTTATTGTGTGTGTGAAGTATTCCTTTTCTTATTCTTTGCTCTTTCCCAGATTAAATGAATGTTGTTTGGGGTATTTAGAATTATTGGACTATTTACCCATTAATTAATTAAGTTATGTTGAAACTACACTTGTATAAGTGACTTCCTAGTCAGGCGCTGAAGTAATTAAAGCTTAGCTAAACTAGCTAGCATGTTTCTAAAAGAAAATTTTGTTTGAAAAATCATGTTATTGATGTTTTACAGGTTTGATGTATAGTTCTCTGAATTGTAAGGTAAATAGAAAGAAAATAAATCTCTTTACTATTGGCGTGTGATGTGATGTGAACAAAAACAATTTTAACAAACAATTTTCTCAGAAAAGTCGATGGTTAGTTCTTCGATAGATCTCCTCGCTTGGATTTTTTTTTTTATCGATTTTTTTTTAATTGATTCTAGGTTTCTAAAGTCACTGATTATTGCAGGGTTCTTAAGACGGGATTTTTAGTTAATATAAGAACCGTTCTTAGCGTAATATAAAAACCGTGTGTTAACTTAAATTAAGAAAAAGTTAAGAAACGGTTTTTAAATCTCTTATTTAAAAACCATTTCTTAATTTTTTAGTTAAAGTTAAAAGATGATTCTTAAATTACGCTAAAAATCTTCTCTAAAAACTCTCAATAATCATGATTATGCCCTAACCGTTTATACTTTAACCTCGGTTATTTATGGTATAAGTTTGGTTACAGTGTATTCTTTTAATTTTGTTGGCTTTTGTCTCTAGAAATCTTGTTCATGCTGTTTGTAATCCAAACATGTATATGTATATATCTTTACAAAGTTGAATGAAAAGTTTGGTGTGAAAAAGTATTCAATGGTCGAATGAGGATGGATCCTGACGAAAACCTACTATAGTAGCCCAAACTCCAAAGAGTATGGCGGTTTGGAGGTGACAATAATATTGGTGTACGAGTAGACAAATATAAGAAAACCTTATAGATAATGATTAAGCAAATAATAAAAATATTTTAATAATTATCACATTACAAGTACTACACATATAATAAGATGTGGGATCAATATTTATCTTATAACTCCAATAATATTGCATAGTATGACATTTCATATCATATGATGAAACGATAGTACATTAACTTCGTTCAAATATATCCGATCAGTATTCTGCATGCATTATGCAAAAATAAACTATAATAGAAATTGTTTTTTGGTAAAAAAAGTGATTTACCTCTTTACCTCTTTCACTATCCAAATAGCAGAACTTAGAACCGCAATCTTTTTATCACTAACCATAATAGAAATATAATCAAATTTCTATGTACAAATTACTCCCTTTGTATCACTTAAAATGTTTAAGGATTTGTATTTTGTTTCATAATATATGATGTTTTCACAATTCAAAAAAAAAATTAATGTCATTTGAAATTTATAACCAATTACAAAATACTATATTTTTTTATTAGTTAAACTAATATTATTTTATGTTACTAAAATAAATTGCATTAAAATTTATATTTTCTTAATATTTGTGAAAAAAAACTTAAAACCCTCTTAATATGATACAGATGGAGTATAAAACATAATGTCATCATGACTAACAAAGACGTTAACATCGAAAAATTTCCGTTGGAATTTAGAGCCACCGATCAGCATGTTAATTACGGTCCTGATTATTGCAATAGGCATGGATCATTTATTCACTAATTATAGCTCAAAATAATACATGTGGGATTTAAACTCAAAATACATGAGGATCACATAGAAAAGTTTTACCAATTCACTACAACAATAGGTATGTTATTAACCTTAAAAGTTATACTTTAGAGATTTTATGGGGGTCAGATGACCACTCTCATTACGAGGTGGCTCCGCCACGGTATATATATAATGACATAATGGTACAATATCTTATGCAATAAACATTACAAAACAAATAACAAAGTTAGATTTAGTTTACCGAAGCTACATGATTTTTTTGTCATATGATAATATATCAAATTTGCTTGTATTAAATTATAAACACCGAAGACACACTCACAAAATAAAGACACACGCCAGAAAAAGGGAGAAACCACCGATCAAAGTATCATGAGAATATCATGAAACCACCATTCACGATGGATGAGAAGTAAAACAAACCCAACAACAACTAAAATATATACTGGAGATTAAGAGAGACATTAGTTAGATTTATGATAAAATATTTTTTTCTCAACTCTCTCCGAACAATTGAATATCAGTCCAATATCTCTTAATCTTGCTTCAACTAAAAAAAGGAGAACCCACAAATTATGTGGCTGTTGAAACAGGCAAAACCGCAAAAGAGCACACACAAAAAAAGAAGAAGAATTTATTCGATAAGGGTTATTTCATTCACTTTAAATTAGTTTAATATTACTTTTTCTATGAAATTATTGTCCTCTGTTGTGATTGGGTGGTGACATCCTTTTTCATAGACCAAATAAAAAAGTGTGACAGAAGCTTAATACTATATATTTACTAATTTAGAAAAAGACAGGAAGTGGGACATTCTTGTTTTCTTTAGGAATAGAAAGCAAATCAAATTGTTTCACAATAATAGAGTGGAGTCCAACTGAATAGTTATCTTTGATTTGACCATACCAACAGTAAACATATTGGAACAAAAACATAAGAAAAATACATAATTAAAAACAATATTTAGGGTTAAATTCTATAGGATAACTTAATCAATCAAGATTAGACATATGTTAGCCGAAAAACCAAGAAATGACTACAAATTTTCAGATATATTAAGAATGTGGATCCAACAAATTTGGAGTAAGTTTCAAAAAAAAAATAAAAAATTGGAGCATATGAAACCGGATCTCATGTATTTTGACTATTTTTAGTAGCAAGTTTTTTTCAAAACTAATCAAAAAATTTATCTGCAGAAAAATACGGATTTGTTTCACAACACATCGAATCTTTGTTGATTCGACCGTGTGTGTGTGTGTTTTTCTCACATGATTGAAAGGGAGAATATTGATTATGATGGACTATCTGGAATTGATATAATCATTAATAATTATAGCTCTTTTCTTAAAAATAAATATAATTATAGCTCATGTAGGAAACGAGAATGTAACTGATGCAAATCAAATAGACTATAGATTAAGACCTGGATTTGGATACATTTGCTCAGCTAAATATCTTTTTACTTCAAATTTAGGTAAAATAAAATAGAAAAATATATAAAATTATAAGATTCAAACAACTAAAACTTTCATGTGTTTCAACTTGTAGGTAATACATATCCAACCATGTCGGGACAATATGATATGTACAAACAGGCAATATGTGTTCCTATATAAATAAATCAAAGTTTGCATTTCAGTGATTGATTGTTTTATTTGATTGACGTCGAGTTTGAAGATTCATTTCTTTGTACATCATATGATGGTTGTTAATATATAAACTCTTCGTCTAGTTTATATTTTAGTCTAAAATACTTAGCTATCGACCAAGTTTTGTTAAGAGCATCTCTTCAATGAGCTTTCGGGACCGTCTTTGAATAATTAAAAACTTTGTGCAATTTTTTAGGTCACATATGATTTATAAATTTACAAACCATGTCCCCTCCTTGTGAATAAAGGTCAGATATTACTAGAAGCCCACTTGAGTAGTTGATATTTTGTTAGCAAACACATGGGTCTTTAATCTCTTCTCTCTAAATTGGACACAACATGTTACACCCACTATCCCAATATGTTATGTGCGTATTATGAATGCTTAGTTTCTCAATGGAACCCGTATTTATTTGAATAAACTAGACTGTGTATGCTATTAGAAGAACAATGGAACAAGAAAAACAAAAAATCAAAGGAGCTTTTTCTTAATAATATATCAAAAGAAGGATATATATAATGGGGTACTATTTTATAATGTAAGTAGGGATAATAAATCAGATTACTTGGAACACGTAGCCTAATGGTTTAAGTTTTTACAGTAGGTTTGAGATTTGGTTTTTAGATGATGCAATTTTGTACAAATTATAAGATGTAAACTTTATTGAAAGTTCCAGAATATTGCAAGAAAAATTGTTTGTTGTGATTGTGTGCTGCAAAGAAAGCATGTTCTTTAATGATGTCGTATATGCAGAATCGTCAGTCGATCTAAATATTACGAAGAAAAAGATACATTTGTGAATTATTGTTCATCACTAGCACATATATTATAGGTAGTTGACCACATATACAGTAGAAATAAAGATTATACGATGATATATCTGAAATTTGACTAGTGGTAAAAAAAAAAAACAGATTACAAAGTCATGAAATCATTGAAATTAAAGATACGCATAAAGAAATAAAAATGGTGAAATAAGCCCTACCACTACCACATGTTCATTAGACATTGTACAAAACTGTTGAATCAAATCAATTGATTCGGGAACCAATATGAAGATGATCATGACCAGTCATCTTTTTCTATTTTTATTTAATTTTCTTTTCTATATATGTTGATGCTCTTTTGTAGGACCATATTGCATACTCCATATTTTATCAATACTATATGTGAGCACAACGACAGTTAATTATAGTGTGAAATAGAAAGACTTGTCCATATAACACCATGTTATAGAACTTTTCCTGTGACAACCAAACAACGTACTAATTTCCATTACACAATATGAATATTAATCCGGTTTGTTTCAACAAATTCGTGGTACAATAGTTAACAATTTACCAATATGATGTTAATCATTGAAATCGGTTTTAAATAGTAAAAGTATCTGATATATATGTTGCGGTCTCAGATTCATAGTTTCTATGAAAAGAAAACAAGTATGTAATATATTGTAATTGCTAAACAAAATGTTTAAATGCTCATATATTGGTTTGCAAGCTGGAAACTAGGCGGGTTTGGCGGATCCTGTCCATCAAAGACTCACCACACAAAATAAAATTCAAGAATCTCTTAGGGTTGTTTGTATATATATTGTAGGTAGGGAGCATCCTAAGCTTTTTCTTTTGTTCTTTTCCTATTCCAATAATTTATTTTCTTAAAAGAAACCAGCATTGTTGCGTAGTTTAAATTATCTTTTGTACTTTTGTTTTAGATTATTAAAAAAAAATTGGCAGAAACTGCTAATCTCTGAAATCTAAAACTACAACGTATAATCTTAAAATTTTAATATATATTGTTATCATGTGGCATATACTTTTACCTATGATACAATTATCTTTTTTTTACTCTAATATTACAAACTTCAAAATAATACTTTAGTCATAGTCATCTAACTATTCCTCCTTTGGTTTTTAACTTTTCTGTGAAATTGGAATGTGTATTTAGTAAACTACCAAAATAAGGAGGAAAATATTTTGGTTCATCTATTTTTTTATAGAATATTTTCCAGAATTACCTTGATAATACCCCTATGTAGGAGTGAAATCCACAAACAAAATAAGAAAACTATTAAATTGTAGAGAACAAAAAGAAAAAGTAGTACTAGTGACAAAAAGTGAATAGTGAGGAACAAACAAAGATATAAATTCCACCAGGCGTCTTTATATCTTGCTTTCTTTTTAACTCTCCTTTCTGTTTCTTTAATGTCCTTTGTCCCCTGAAGCTTGCTTTTTAGATTGGAAGGTGGTTGTTACTTAGAAAACAGAAAAGCAAATTGAAAGTAAACAAAAAAAAATTAAAAAAAATCTTACAAAACTAATTAAACTTCTCTAAACACATTGCCCAAACAAAAAATTAAAATAAAACATATTCTTAACATTAACAATCAAAAATCACATTTGTAATGCTTGAGAAGCCTATTGGCTTCTCTTAAACCACTATAGTAAGCACCATGCGTTGTGGAATAATGAGTTCTATGCGTTGCTTCCCCTGCAAACATGACTTGAAGCTCATGAACTTTAGCTTGACCATGACCATTGACCTGACCACTCTTCTTGCTAATCTGTGGCAATGGCTCGGCCATGGCGTCTAAGTCATCCCCGCTTGACTCGACCGCGACATACGAATACGAACCCCTGAAAAGAGGATCACCTCCCCATTTGCTCGTCAAGACCTTTGTGATTTTCACGGCTTCATCATCATCCCCACGCAAAGAGCCATTGACCAATGTCTCTAGAGTTTTTCCCGCGTCTTTCTTCACTTCCTTGCCTGTCAAGCAAGACACCGTGGTCAAGACACCGTCTATAATCTCCTCATCGGTTAGTTTCTCAAGCTCGAGAGCTTCTTTGCCTGCAAACCAAGAAAGCAAGACCTTTGAATTGCTGTGTATTGGGGCTAAGGTCGCGGTTCTCCTCATCCACCACGGGATTTTCACAATCCTATACTCTGAATCCTCCTTCTCAAACACAAGCTGCAGAGATGGGAACCTTCTCTGAGACACTTCCACAAAAAGCTTGTTGACAACACCATACCCTAGCCTTGTGATAGCGTCGGATTTGAACTCAGGCAAAGGAGGACTAAACAACCCACCATCTTCCTCAACACCACTCTCAATCCCTGCTTTAAGCACACCTAAAGAGACAGTAACAATAACATGATCCGCAAACACAACAGACCCATCTGAGAAATGCAGCTTCACAGGACCCTCTTGGCTGTTACTCTGCCACTCGATCTTCGTGACCCTCCGGTTCAGTTCAATCACACCTTGAGGAAGAACAGAGGCCAAGTGATGAATAACGCTTAGATAGCCTTTAGCTATAGTGATCTCTTCCCCTGGAAACAGCTGGTACTCACTCTCTGCCGCGTAGTCAAGCGTGAAGAGATCATCAGCAGATGTGTAAGTCCTCTGCGTGTTGCTAAACATAGTAAAGATAGCTTCTTCAAGCGATCTCCTGCTCCATAAGACCCCATTCTCTCCTTTGCTGATTGAATCCCAGTAAGCATCAAACCCGGATTTCAAGAACGACCCAACACTACTTCCCTTAAACCCATCACCGGAAGAGCAAAACCTAGTGGCAATTTCGTAAATTTCCGCCAAATCGCCGCCGTCGTCGTCGATGTCTTTCCCCTGAGCTAACTCCATGAGAGCATTGAACAGCGCCGAGATGGGTTCGACGGTAGAAGGCTCAATCTCGAACCCGCCTTCCGCAAAGGTTTTAACTTTATCGACGGTGGAGTCCATACACTCCCACGGCTCCTCGGAGACGAGGGAGCCAGTCTCCTTGGCGATTCTGTAAATAGGGCTTCCGCCGATGCCGTGGATCCACGTGGCACCCATCTCGATCTTCTCGGAGGAGAACTCGGAGGTGTTGATCCTCCCGCCGATTCTTGACCCGCCTTCCACGACGGAGAGGTCGAAGGTGTTGTTGGAGTGAGTGTAGAGCTTGTTTGCCGCCGTGAGACCGGCCATTCCGGCTCCGATGATAATAATTCTCGGTTTCTTCGCCATGGAATCTCTCTCTCTCTCTGTGTCGGTGTGTATTGCTTCGGTGAAATGAAGAAAAAAGAGAGACTTTGGAAGTGTGGTGTGGGGATGAGGGAAGGAGAGGGAGAAGGTGAATGAATGGAGAGAGATAACTTTGGCAGAAGATTTATAAAGGGAGAGGGAGAGAGACAGTGTGTGTCTGTCTGACCCCGAAAGCTAGTTGTTAGATTTTACTAATTACTATGCTCTTGATTTTCTTTTTGGTCATCATGCTCTTGATTTTTATCATTGTCATATTTTTAAAAAAATGTTATATGTATAAATATATTAAAATTATATTTATTTTGTAATTTATAATTCTATATATTTAAATCATGTAATCTGTAGTTGAAAATTTTTTAAAAAATAAATATATTTTATAGTTACTTATCAGCATAAGTTTTTGTTAATATTATTTATGATTTAAATATCTTAATAATTATATGAAATAATTTTGGTAGTGAACAGTTTTGATGGGAACTGGCCTTGTAAATTAGTGATTACTGATAAGCACCTGTGTTAATATTTTATAATAATATTATTATACTCACAGTTAGCTTTAGTTATTCACTAAGTACTGTTTTTTTCAAGATCCACTAAACACTGTTTAGATAAAAAAGAACCAAATTATTACCATCAGTATAACACACAACTTGTGTGAAACACAACACCTATGTCCAAAGATGTACATGTCAAATTAGATTTCCAGTCCTCTCAAAGCTCACCTATCCTCTCACTGACTAATCGTTTTTCTTTTTCTCATTCATTATAATATATTTTGTTTTTTTAAATCATACTACTGTTCTGGTATAGCCGTATAGGAGAGTCACACCTTGTTTATGTTTGCACAGCAAAATTATCAGAAGAAGTTTTTGAGTGTTAAGAGGCGGTTCAACTGCTTCCAACGATTTTTTTTAGTTAATAGTGTGATTGACTGGATTTGCATGTTCTGCGACATGCTCCGAACGTACCAACAACGTGTCAATATTTATGCCTAGTGTGTTTACATATCTGTTTTTTTTTCTTTCTAACTATTAACATATCTGTTATTTCTTGTTCTATGTTTTTGCACGATTTAAAATGTTTTGTTTATTAAACTTATTTTGACGTATGTTCAATTATGAAAATATGTAAGAGTAACTAAGTTTGAGTATTTTTTGAAGAAACATAGATCTTATGCGTATTGGTTTAATCGATGTCATGCATGTGTATAAATCACATACGTGTTTTAAATCTTCTTTACGGTTTTACCATACATGCATGGCATGAAATTTATAGGGATATAAACACTTTTCTATTAATCTTAATTAAAAAGTTAATAATTTAAAGATCATGTAACTTATGTATAATAGTTTCTATTTTTTAACTTTTTAATTAACACGAATATTCTGTGTCCAGAACCAATCTTTCATCATCGTGTGCTTTTCAAATAAAAGCTCTCCATATGAATTTAGCAATTTCAACTGTACAAGAAAAATAAAATAGAAAACAAACAAATGATTCTAACAAACAAATTAAAGTGAGAAAAACTAATAGAAATAAATGATAAATTTTTGGAAAGAGAGGTCACATGTCGGTGACAAACGAAAAGAAAAAAAATCCAGCAGATGACAGAGGTACGGCCCACAAGATGCAAATTATGAGTCAGTGGTACTGATCTATCTTTGATTGGATACCCATTATGATCAACCTAAGCATGATTGTATATAGCTCAGTTTATTTATGCATGCAGCTATACTTAACAACATTCATCCCAATTAATCTAATTCTGAAAGAGAAAAAAAATATGGTACAAAAGTTAAAATGATTTTAGTTTTATTTTTAATTTTTTTAAAAATAACTGTCTACTATAATTCTATATCATTGTTATATATTAGATTTTCGGTGGTTAATCATGAAAAGGGGTAAAAAACTTGGAAATGTGAGATTAACAAATGATGAAACAATTATAAACTTGAAGATTCTTATCTATCTACTTTCATTTCGAGGTTAGCTTTTTCTTAGAAGAAGTATTGTTTGCTTGATCTGTTTTTGGATCAAATACTATTGTTTGAAGTTGAAACTTTTTAAATACTACTCAATCGACGTGATAATTTATTTTATTTAAGTCGACAAGCATATATATAGTGGAAACTATAAAGATGTTTAAGTATGTTTTCCTTTTGCTTTTTTTTTGCCCATAGAATTTGTAGGCAATCATCACAACACTAATCCACAATAATCAACTAATTCCTTAAGCTAGTATGTTCATGAAGAATTCTTTAACGAAGATTTTCCTTTAAGATTGATCAAAGTATTAAGCTTTTTCTTTTAATGAAGATATTGTTGTAGATTTATCTTACTTTAATTAAAATTAATTAATATCAAACTTTTGCACTACACAGAAATGGATCTTCATCAAAGGTAGTGCAGATCCGCAGGCTAGCATATCGTTTATTTATATATAATCAGAAAATGACCCATTATTATAAAAGTGTATATTTAGTATCAAGACTTAAACTGATAACTATAACTACTCATATTAAAAGTATTGAATAATTGATATGCATTGCTTCTACGTAAAATCCACAGCAATATGTACTATATGTTTCGTGACCCAACATTTATTAACTGATGAAAATGTGAATAAATAATCAATAGAAACAGAGCATAAAGACAAAATCTTGCGAAGGCTTTTGTCGGTTGCGATTAGTTTGCACATCCCGAAGAAGCTCTGTCTCTCCTAGAATCAACTTTGAGTTCTGAAACAAATACATATAAAACTATTATTTTTCTTAAGTTACGTGTGTGTGAGATCTCTCTGTACTTTGATGTACACAAAAATCAAAATTTTAATTTTAATATTAAAAGGGTATTATATTAAACATAAATCGCCTCTCTCAATATCTTTGATACGTCTGGAAAATATACAAATGAAATGAGCAACCTCCACCCTTATGGAAAAAGTGTGTACATACCTAAATTTATCGGTTTAAACAGAAGAATAAAACGATTTTCACAAGGATGTAAATACAAAGACTATCAATATGTAAAGGAAACATGCGTTTTTGAATTCATGTTGCTACTAATTTTCAGAAGGCTAGTCTACAGTCTTGCAAACAATTCTAAGATACTACCTACCTAACGTAGTAGACTAGTTGACTTAATCTCATAGTGTTCCTGGTTCAAAATTTGGTGGAAGAAATAGATTAAACATGTTTCAATTTAAGGTCAAAGGCTAGCTCCAGACCGAATGGAAGATTAAGGTCGCAAGGTCCAATTCTTCGTGTAAATGAATATTAAAATTAAAAAAAAAGGATCTACATGAAGTAGCTAGACATTTGGTACTTGGAACGTCATCATATTATATATGAGATGTATGTTGGTGTAGATGGATATACAATTATGTAGGTGCAAGAGAAGTCAAAATCTCGAGCTGTAAAAAAATCTAAGCTACAATGTGATTTTTAATTATCGTGACCCAAGGACCTTTCCTTGATCTTCAAAGCTTGAAAATGACACACTCGAAGGTTATCACGTGTTGGATACTCATTTAATACGCAAACCATAAATGCATTGTGTTCATTTATAGAGTAACCAAACTAACAAGTATCACTCCCTAAAAAAGCTTTGCACTCTAAAACAAGCTTTAGGCTCTATTGGTTCATCACCCACACACATATATCTTTCTCAAGTAGAAAGAACAATAGTTCTATTATGGTGAACCTAGATTCGAGAAAAATATGAAGAAGAAGATCCTCTTTTTTTAGTTAATGACCAGTTCCAATGGCGTGTAAACTGTCGACAAGATATTAATCAGTGGATGGGGAAGATAACAAGACTGTTGAAACAATGAACGAGAGAAGGAGCGGCCACCAGTTTTGTCTCCTCTTCTTCAAACAAATAACTTGGCACATTCACATACACATACAAAACTCAAGACGTGTTTGTGTGTATCACATATGTGTGTGTGTGTGTGTGTGTTTGTATGTGTCGACAAACAAGGATTTTGTTTGGTAATAGGTGAAACTGAACCAATGATAAGAATCCAACAAAGCCTATAGAAGCTATGTGATGGTCTTGGATCTATGAATGACTAGTGTACTTATTGTTCAGATAAGTCAAAAACCCATGAAAGGCTCAGTACTATCACACCACTGGAGATGTTTTAAAACTAGGGAGAGAGACAGACAGAATCTAATGGAATATTTTGTAATAAATATCCTTGCTTTTTGCTACATAACTCCTTCACCTTACAATCTCATGAGCTTTACTTGCAATTGTTTGCAAGCATAAATCTTAGTTCTTAAGATTGCACAACAGTTAAGACTGCAGGACTAGTGGGCTGGCCAGGTTCAGCCTGGTTTACGCAAAACCAAAAAGAGGTGAATGAACCAAAACCAAACCAAACTTCTATCTGATTTTGATTGGAAATGGAACTGAACGGTTCAGTGAAACATGTGTCAACTTAAATTCTGGATTATAATCTGTTGGTCAAGTGTTGGGATTCACAACAAGGGTTGAACATAAAAATAAGTGAAGTGCCTACGATTAACCTGAAGCAACAGGATCAAGAACCCTAAACCTCCCAATATTTTGAATTACTGGCCGACATAAACCAAGTAATTCCTCCGCGAAATTAATACTTAAACCGCATATACGTGAGCCAATGTTCCTCCGCAAAAAAACTGACGACACCTAAACCACGTCAACGTATAATAGTCACGGGAATGCTTCCTCAAAGCTTGAAGGCACATGAGAAAACCTGTGACTTGAAGTTTTCTAGCTCTGTCAATACTTCATCTTCCGGTCTGTAAATCAAGTCACTCATCCGCCATATCTGCCAATTTTTTAAAAATCATAACAACGCTTTTCATTTTTTTACCGAGAAAATTAATCGTAGATAGGTTCCCAAGTAATGCAGAAAGAAAGCTAAAAAAAGTACCTGCAGTGTACCACCCCCACCGTTACTCTCACAGTTACCAGAAACACTGACGATAGTCCAAGGCTCCAATACGTTCCAGTGGAAGTCGACCACGTTGTCCCTAGTAAGATGTACATAAGGAGATTATAGATACCATTGACGCAAGATAAAAAACGAGAATCAGGATTAAGCTTAGAGTACCTGTGACCAGCATGCTGGAAGAAAAGCCCAGCAGGGCTATTAGGTGAACGCGCAGACTTCTTGCCAACCTAATGTGCACATGTTATTGATTATGATGAACTTGAAAGTGAGAAAAAAATATTTCAATGTGAATTTTAGGAAATGTACAAACCCTATCATAATCCCATATGTTCAAGAGACCATCTTCTGCAGAACTCCCAAAAACAGATGATTTATCAGGAGACCACTGAATCAAAATATCAAAGCTGTGTGACTGGAGGAGATAGGTATGCTCATTTACAGGACAAGTGATATAAAAATAAAACCGAGGTAGCCGAACCTGAACAGAAAGAACAGGAGCTTTGTGGCCTTCAAATTTGTAGATAGGAGAGCCAACTCCATTTGAGGTCAGGTTTCGGCGGTCGAACAGGTGGACAGTGTTATCTGCTGACCTGGGAATTTGCATAAAAGCGTGAGAACTAGCAGCAACTCTGTACCTTTTGGACAAGTACTCAAGAGTGTAAAATAAGTACCCTGTCAGGATCAGATTGTTGTCATGAGGATTCCAATCGACACAGTGAAGATCAGCATCATGTGCTTTCTCAACCTGCCAGAATAAAGCAAGAAACAGACGGAAACTGAAACAAGAACCAAAACGTCGAACACCTCAAACTTCAATATGGTTCAAAAGAGAGGTGTACCTTCATGGCAGGACATGTGCCGGTTCGCACATCCCATAGTATAAGACAAGAATCGTCACCAACACTGCAGAATTGCTGGGAACTACAGGACAAACAAATACTCACCAAAAAATGCATCAGAAAAGTCTTGAGCAGTTTTACATTACAGAAAGAGGCTGTTCCAAGAAGTTACCTAGATGGACAGAATGCCACATCTTCAACTGTATCCTCGTGGCCATGATATACACCTCGAGGGCCAACGGAATAACTACCAGTTTTCTTTCTAAATCCAGGGGATTTGGAATCTGTACCAGCTGTTGTGATATGATCTTGTATACTCCACAAAACAACTGACTTATCCTTGCCTGCGCAGAAGAATCTTCAATGAGAAACATGGAAACCACAAGATAGGAAACGAAGATATCACAATACAAACCTCCAGAAAGAACAAAAGGTTCGGTTGGGAACATCGCAAGAGCAAATTCAGCATTATCCTGGTGTCCAGTTAGTATCTGCGAATTAATGTTGTTCAGATGGTGTTTTAACACTATGGGACAACATTATGATAAACTCTTATAAGAGAACATACCAAATCAGGACGAGAATGTGGAGCTCCAAGCACAGCATGCCGATCTGGTTGAGTCTCAGTGTCCCAAATGAGAACCTGAAAAACCAATATACCATACTTGCATGACTGAGACTTGAACTTGTACGCCAAAAAAAGAATAAGGATAGCTATAGTCATAGATAAAGAGAAATGGAAACAATTTTATTTTTTAGGGTGGTGGAGAAAGCAGAGCTTACATCAGGACTGTCGGTGTGAGTAGCTACAATCTTACTATTTTGTGGCAGTTCCCTGATTCTGTTGACCTGCGATTCATGAAGGGAGGGGTACACATCACAAAGTCTTTTGCAGTAATCAAAGTCTCTTGAAGAGGTGGAGTTAATACCTCCCCAGGGTGGATGATTGTCTTGTACTTCTTCACAAATGGAGAGCATGCTTCTCCGTTAAGCTGAACATATATACAGAAGAAACAGCATTTCAATATTTACATCTTAGCAGAGAGTAACAACACAAGGACAAAAAGCACAAACTTTGGTAGAAAAAACACATTAATTACCTGCTTCTTAACAGCTTCGCAATTAGCTACGACCAAGGTATTAGGCACACTTCCATCAGTCTAGTGACAGACCAAGAAAAAAAAAAGGTAAACATGACGAGCACTGGACAAAATTTCGAAGTTGAAGCGATATATTTCTATCTTTAAGACGACTACAAGAAAAAAAAAAGTGCAAACCCCACTTGTTCCGTGAGATAGAGACGCTGCTGATTCTTAGACGATGCTTGCTCAAACTGTGGTCCCCATCTGGTCAAAACAGACAACAGTCACACACAAAAATCGAACCTTTTTTCACAAAAGCTAAACTCTACACCAAATCTTAGCACAGCTAAAAAAAGTTGAAACTTGAAATATACTTAGAAATCAATGGTAGTCTCTAATAGAACAAAACCATTTGTCGCGGACAAAGTAACAAAACAGAACACTATAACAAAGTCAAGAGTTTCATGCAAAATTCACAGATTCAATTATCAAAGCTTCTTTAAGACATATAAAAGCATGGAGACTGAGCTAAATCATAAACTGTATAAACATAGACTATAACATGTCGTATTACTAACAAAAAGACTCTCCATTTATCAGCATTTTACTAGTTTAACTTAAAATGTGGTTCAACAGCCTAACCCAAGCAAAAGTTTGAATTTTTCTTTCCCAAAAAGGATACACTTTCTCCGAAACCAAAGATCAGAGTAAACAAAGAACACAAATCGATGAAAAGTTGAAAACCCTAGGAACAGAAAAAAGCCAGACCTGCAAGAGAGACAAGGCCAGACGAGGCTATGGTTGGAGAGTGAGTCATAGAGAATGGGAACAAGAGTCTTCCACTGAGAGTAGTTGCTGTCAACAGTGGGTTTGTGACGACTCTTCTTCTTCTTCTCGGTGCTTCTCTGCTGCTGCGGAGATGCTGACACAGACCAGTTGTTTAGTTGAAGTGTCCGAGCTCTCGTCTTCAGTCCAATGTACGTCGCCTGAGTCTCTGCTTCTCTTCTCGTCGTCGCTGCTACTTCACTCTCCATTTTCTTTCTCCTTTTTTTTATTAACTTCCTTTTCTACTTTCTCCGTCTTAATATTATTATATATATTAAGATTCCGTCTTTTTGTACCACGTGTCGTACAGTTATAGGTGAATTTCGTTTCGGAAAATACCAACAAGAATAAATGCTGGACTGACGCAAACGCTGTTATAATAGCGGCCACATCCAAACTACGTTTAGCGTTAAAGTCCACAAAGACAACAAAGTCTGATTTTAAGATGGCAGAAAATAGAAGTCTGTTTTTTTTTTTCTTTGTTCATTGAAACTAGTTGGGAATAGTACTGAGGAAGAAGGATCAGACATAAACACCACTAGCGAGTAGCAAAAACAACGATCCAAAACCCTGCAATTTAACCCAGCGAAACTGATTTCAACACCAACCTTACGTAAAAGACAACTACTAAAAGTTTAGTGGACAAAGAAAAAGGAAGAAAGAAAGCCATACCAAGAACACAGATGCTACTGCCGCAGTCACGAGCTCTATCCCGAGACTACGGTTTTTCCTGGATGATGTAGCTTCATAGCTGCATCAATAATGTTGTAACATAGCAAGTTAGAAAGAAAGAAAGAAAGAAAGAAAAACAACACTTTGATCACTTCTTGTTGAACTGAACCTAAACCAGAACTTTGATCACATCTCCTAGAACATGGTCATTGCTTAAAAAAACGAGGATTGTGCAATCTAAATTTCTAGTAAATTAACTAAACCAGTCGATCAATTACATTCAGTGAACCGACAAATGGATACATCATGAGAGAATTATAGAACTACAGTGAGAATGCATTGTAACCAAATCAAGCAAATAGCAATGCAGATCAAGATTAAAATACAATGAACGCGATACAAGAGAAAGAGATCCAACGCCACACACTGATACCACTAATCAAGCAAATATATAAACAGCAATTGGGGTGGATCTGATCAGATCGAATCGAGATTAGCTTACATGAAGAAGAAAGCGGTAATGAAGAGACCAATCGCCAGAGTGAACACCGATAAAGTCGGGTACATCGCCACCGCAATCGGACTCGCAATCGGACTCGCCGCCTAAAACAACATTAAAAAAAAAACGGAGATCGTTAGTCAAAAAAAGTGATGGAGAACATTTGGAGGATCTGCGGAGTTACCATTTTTGAGAGCTAGAGAGATCTCTCCGTTCTGTTTTGCTTCGCTTCGATCTGAGGAACGAACAAAGGAAAACGATTTTGAAGCAGTTTCTTTGACTGATGATACATACACACACGAGTCTCTCCCAGTGTGGACCGAACCGGTTTACACAAAACTTATGGGCCCTTTAGGTTTAATGATTCGGTTCAGTAAGCCCAAGATTACTTGGAAAGGCCGTTGGGTAAAAAATGGGTTCACGAAAAAATCTTTTAAAAAAGTCACACAGTTATTTATTTATTAACATGTGAGGCATGTAACAGTGCAAGAGACGGTTCTTAAAACTCTTAAATAAAAATTGTCTTTTACACTGTTCGCAGCCCCCACTAACATGTGTTGGTCCTCGATTGGTTTAATTTTTTTATTTATTTTTTCAAATCAGAAAAGGCAAAAAATAAAAATAATAATAAGAACTCCTTTTGGTCTCTTAGTTAAAGATGCTCTTATGCATTTGATACAAATCATCACGGGTGCTGAATAAACATTCTAAAGAGCAAAAGAATACAACTTTTTGGGGATAAAATACTTTTAAAACGAATGGAAGTGCACGTTGAGTGTGACAAATGTAACAACGTGGTAAGAAACCAGGACTGGTTTGCATCACTTTGATTGTCCACATCCCAAATGTGACTATCTGCCCAGGCATGAAACGTGAAAAGTCGCCGAGAACACATTTGGTATGGAACGTGACACAACAATCATCACATGTGTAAAGCCAAGTCATGGTATCTATTTGTTCCTCACATATATCACACCAATATTCTCCTCTCTTGTTTTTCTCGTAACATAAAAATAGAAGATGTTCGTCGTACCAGTGTTGTGTTGTTTTTGGCAAAACAACACATTTTATATCTATTGCAAAGCTGCAGTCATCGCAACTAAACAATCCATACCCGGAATGATTGCAAGAAGCGCATTTCCTGGACTTCATTTTATTGTAGTACAAGGTGCATGGATGACTTTCATGGATAATAGATTCAGAAAGTGTGCCACACTTAACATCAATACTCAAGAATTGAAAGTCGGTATACGTGAAACCTTCAACAAATTTTCCACACATTCTACAACAGCAATCTAGCCCGCCAACACATATTAAAGTTAACGGTTTGTCATGATAAAAGTGACGTTTCTTTCTAGCAAGATTAGCGCATGTTTTATGGAGAATGAAATTGCATTGCACGCAACTGTAGAACGCTTGATGATGATATATAGGTAAGACACATGCTTCACAACGAATGCTTCCACGGGATACGACGATGCTTTCCTCGTTGAGTTGTAAAAAATGTTCCTCGTGACTAAAATGGCATATTAAGTTTTCATCTATTACCTTAAATGGTTCGATTTCTTGAGTTTCTTCTGGTATCCCCTTCAGTTCTAACTTCTCCCATACATCATATCGTATTGCACATTTAGAATGAATGGCATAATCAGGACAAATCGAGCAAGAATACGCCCCATAAGACCAGTCAATTTCTTGGTGACAATATCCGCATACCCAACTCCCAGGACTTAGATGAAGACGCCTATAAAGACGATGTTCATGACGGTTGACATTGATGATCTCCGGTAAGTCAGTACAACTTTGATGGATCATGAAATCACATTGTTGGCATGAATAAGGACTCCGATCACCCGCCGTCCCACAAGCATCACAATCAAAAGATATTTTCCTCGGTATAAGGTTGAGTTGATGTTCATGAGCTTTAGGAAATAAGATTGCAAACGGTGGAGGATCCCTCACACAATCAATATCCACACTAAATTTACAGATTGAACAATGATAAAATCTCAAACTTAATTCTTTTCCACATATACGACATTTCCCATCGGAGAAATGATGTTCTTCCTTAGTGAGGAGCTTAAGGGGATGCTTAGAGTGATAAGGGTAATCTATCTCTATAGCAAGCATAGAACACCCAATTTCAAATTTCAAGTTACATAAAGAACATCTGTAATGATACTTGTAAGAGCTTATCTCTCTACAAAAATCACATTTGGAATAATAAAGTTCCTTTGAGATAGCAAGAGAGTGTTCATGGGCTTTGGGATATTCAATAACATTTGGTGGTGGGTTTTTGGCACAAGACGTATCAATAACGAAATCACATATAGCGCAATGGTAAAACATGTAAAACAAGTGTTCTCCACATAACTTACAGCGTTTCACTCCGGTCCAATTAAACACTAGAGAGAGAGGGTGTTCACGATGAGATGGGTGGTGGATCTGTAAGGCTGTCTCTGCACATGCTTTGTGGAAGAACAAAACACACTCATAGCAACGATAACCGTCTTTGCAGTAACCACCTCTCCAAGGGCAACCATCGCAACGGTTAACCCATGGCGAAGGATACAAAGAGTGTTTGTGAGTTGGTAACTTTATTCTGATCATTGTGATGAATGATTGTAATAATATCGAACACGTTGATTAGTGTATATATACACCAACTTAGCTTATACATTAATATGCTAATATTATGCAACAAGTAAAAGATTTTTGATCATAAGCAAATAACAAGAAAAGAACATATCCTAAACGCATGCATAGTTTTTTTCTCGAACATATGCAATCCTTTGCTTTATTGGATAGGAATATACTTTTCTTTCTCAATTCGTTTACGTTTAAATTTATGAAATTATTTTTGTTCTCCCATAGGATAAAGAAAATAAAATGTGGTTTTCTATTACCCTAAACTTAGTCTTTGACAAAAAAAATAAAATAATAGATCCAAACATGTAATTTAGTAGTTTGTTTTAAGAAAATAGATTCAAACGACTCAAACCTAAATGAATCTTTTCTTTTTTTTATTTCCCGATTAACTTGGCATCAATATTCTTTTCGTGAAACAAGAGAGAATATATTTTCACATAACTCTCCTTTTTTATTTCTTTCGTTTTTACTCGAACTAATAGTTTTTTTTTTTTGGTATATGCAGCTGAAGAGAGCACGTGTTGGTCCATGAATCCCTCTCCCTCGCAGTGCCCTACCATCGTCATCGCGTTCTATCTTTAATTTTACCAATTTGCCACTTCCAAGAAACTTCTTATCCTCTTTCCGAAACGTGTTTTTTTTCTCCCAAAGCAAATCAGTATTAAAAATATGAGTAAATAGATACTAAGAATAATTCCAAAAATTATCAATTAAAGAGTACAAAAACACACCAACCATGCTTCCTTGCCGCGTAAATCTTTAAATAATGCAAAATAAAGTTTTTATATCCATCTTAATCCTTCAACTCGGAATACTCAGTTTTCTTGTGTATGTGTTTCAACTTTTAAGCAAATATATACAATCAGACAAGTCCTAAATAATCAACCAATATATATTTTTATAAGAACACTAAGCTAGAAACTTAATTAACATTAAAACTAAAAACAAATAAAATTGAATAAAATGTTTATATTCTCTAACTAAATTTGACTTTTTGATATTTAGATTTGTTTCGTAGATAAGATTCATTAAGCTTTTGAATTCTAAACTTGGTGCTTTCCAAAGTTTCTAACTTGTGTTAAACAACTTAAACTAACATGCATTACTTCTGCTTATCAACATAGTCAATACTCATCAGCTAAGATGTAACCTTACATATTTACAAATACATATTGTTTCGAAACTAAACCCATAGCATAAAAATGATAATGCTACAGAGTATTCTTCAGGTGTATTAGAGAAGACTTAATAGACCATGCATTTTACTCTTATTTTTTTAAAAATGTCATTTTAATACTATTTTCTTGTTACATCATTTTGGAATTTGAATGGAAATTATACTTACTTTCAATTTAATTTTAATTACAATTTTTGTTAATTTATATTTATTTCAAATACTATTGGTCAAAATATATAACTAATAAAAATATAAATATATTTCACACCTTTTTAATCAGTATGAAAAAAATCAAAGAGATAGAGTACTAACATGATTTTTTGCCAGATTTTACCGTTAATATAATTAACATATCGTTAGTGCACTATTTTTAATTTTTTTTTTGTCATCTGTTAGTGCACTACTATGCATATAGAATCTAATACAGTTATAACGCCTTAATCAAACATGTTTTTCTTTTTGTCTTTATATGGAGTTTTACGCGGTGCAATCTCTCAATGAAACAGTGACCAGTAAACGCTTTATCTAAATAAAAAAAAGTGACAAATAATAATAAACAAATTTGGAAAAAGAAAGTCAAGTCACCGTCAAACCCATCTCCTCACCGCGTTCACACGATCACGCGCTTCCTTCGTCTCTGCATCTTCTCTTCTCGAAGACAAAGAAACCCACTTTTTATATAAATGTCTGAAACCAGAACCATCGAAATTCAAACACTTGGGAGCTTTCAAGTTTGATTTCACATCTGAACCAAAGTCAAACACTTTTCAAAACCAAAAACATTCGTCAAACTCTGGATCCTCCTTTTAATGGAAATATCTGCTTTCCCATTTCCATACCTACAAGACGACGAGTGTTCCCATTTCCTTGGTCTATTTCAGGACATGGACTCTTCTCCTTCTGATTTCGGGTTCGAAGGTTTTGGTGGTAACAACGACAACAGTAAGAAACGACCAAGAAAGGAAGAAGAAGAAGAAGCTGGAGCTGTGAATGGTAGTAATAATAAAGCTGCCTTTGGAGATATACTCACGACAATTTTGCTTTTAGACGAGGAAGCTAAGCATCAGCAAGAGCAGTGGGACTTCGAGTCTAATCAAGAAAAGTCTCTTCTCGAAGCTAATCACAGGGAGAAAGTGAGAACAATGGATGGTTACTACAATCAATTGCAAGGTCATTACAATACAGCTGAAGAAACAGATGTTTCTCGTCCAAAACGTGCAAGAAGATCCGCCGTTGCTGCTGTGGTTTCCGCAGTTGCTTCCGGTGAGGAAACAGCCGTTGCCCCGGTTCAGGCCAGTGATATCGCTAGCGGTTCCGGGTCCGGGCCAAGTCATAGGAGGTTGTGGGTGAAGGAACGGACGACTGATTGGTGGGACAGAGTAAGCAATCCGGATTTTCCGGAGGAAGAGTTCCGGCGAGAGTTTCGGATGAGCAAATCGACGTTTAATCTGATATGCGATGAGCTAGACGCGACGGTGACTAAGAAAAACACGATGCTCCGCGACGCGATTCCAGCTCCTAAACGAGTCGGCGTTTGCGTTTGGCGTTTAGCTACTGGAGCTCCGCTTCGCCACGTGTCCGAGCGATTCGGGCTGGGAATCTCCACCTGCCACAAGCTAGTCATCGAAGTCTGCCGCGCGATCTACGACGTCCTTATGCCGAAGTATCTCCGCTGGCCGTCGGATCCGGAGATCCAATCGACGAAAGAGAAATTCGAATCGATCCACAAAATCCCAGACGTCGCGGGATCGATCTACACCACGCATATCCCGATCATCGCTCCGAAGGTCCACGTGGCAGCTTACTTCAACAAGAGACACACGGAGAGGAACCAGAAGACGTCGTACTCGATAACCGTACAGGGAGTCGTCAACGCCGACGGGATCTTCACCGACGTTTGCATCGGAAACCCGGGATCTCTCACCGACGATCAGATCCTCGAGAATGTTGGAGCAAGTCTAACAAGTAGCCGTTGGAGTTTGAAGTTCAAGTTAGTTTGATTTGGTCTTTGTAAGTTGTTTGAGTCATGCTTAGTCTTGTCCTAGTATTTAGCGTCAAGTTTGTTAGTTGGTGTAGTGCCTTAGTTTTAGGATCGTATTGTTTTCCTGTAAGGCTATATAGCCATTGTCTTTTGTTTCAATGAAAAGTACGAGTATTATTCAGAAACAGAGCATTTGATCTTACAAATTGGTATCAGAGCTCTGCTTTAAAAGAAAAAATGGGAGACGACAAGATGAAGTTACCACAGTTCGACGGACATTGGGATCACTGGAGTGAAGTTATGGAGAACTTCTTCAGGGCGAAGGGTCTGTGGAGTATTGTCGAGACTGGATACGAGGAACCTGCAATCACGACGGTGTTGACAGCAGACCAAAGACTCCAACTTGACAACGCCAAAACCAATGACCACAAGGTGAAGCATTACCTCTATCAAAGCATCGATAGGGTAACGTGTGAACAGATCTTGGACAGAGGGACCTCTAAGATCATCTGGAACTCAATGAAAGCAAAGTATGGTGGCAATGCTCGAGTGAAGAGATCAATGCTACAGAAGTTGAGAAGAGATTTTGAAGTTGTGGAGATGAAAGAAACTGAAGGTGTTGAAGAATACTTCACTCGTGTGTTGAGCATCACGAACCAAATGAGAAGCAATGGAGAAATCATGTCAGACTCCAAGGTGGTTGAGAAGATTCTCAGAACTCTCAGTGAGAAGTTCATGTATGTGGTTGTGTCTATTGAGGAGTCTAAAGACACTGAAAGCATCTCTTTGGACGAGTTGCAAAGCTCCTTGGTGGTTCATGAGCAAAAGTTCAAGAAGGTAGAGAAGGGTGATGATCAAGTGCTGAAGATCACACATGGAAGAGGAATGGGATTCAGAGGCAGAGGCTTCTCAGGAAGAAGCAGAGGACGTGGCCGAGGAAGAACTTTCTTCAACAAAAGCACTGTGGAATGCTACAAGTGTCACAAACTTGGACATTTTCAAAATGAATGTCCAAAATGGGAAGAAGAAGCAAACTATGCAGACCTAGATGAGAATGAGGAACTGTTGCTGATGGCGTTTATCGAAGAGGACGATATGGAGGAGTTACAAACAGAAGAAGAGATAAACCAAGTGACAGAGAACTCGCTGATGGCCAGTTCAGAGAAACAAGGAGGCACACAAAGGAGAGTATGGTTTCTTGACTCAGGGTGCTCAAATCATATGAGTGGAGACAAGGGATTATTTGCAAAGTTAGATGAAAGCTTCAGACACTCGGTCAAGCTAGGCAACAACAAGAAGATGGACGTTGTTGGAAAAGGAAACATGAAGCTGGTGTTGAATGGAGCAAACTACATGATAAGCGATGTCTATTATGTACCAGAACTGAGAAACAATCTCCTAAGTCTTGGACAGCTCCAAGAGAAGCGAATCACGGTCATCATACAAAAGGGATTCTGCAAAATTTACCATGAAGAAAGGGGTCTCATTGCTGAAAGCAAGATGAGTGCAAATCGTATGTTCATCTTGATTGACCAAGGAAGAAACGTTTCAAGCTCAAGTGAGCAACGATGCTTGAAGACTACGTCAGAAGAGATGCCAAGGTTATGGCATGAAAGATACGGTCATCTCAATCATCGTGGAATGAGAGCACTGCAGAGCAAAGGCATGGTGAGAGGTCTTCCAAACTTCGGAGTCCAAAGCTTCACGTGTTCTGACTGCTTGGTGGGAAAGCAACCAAGAAAGGCTATGCCAAAGAAGAGTATGTGGAGAGCTAAAGAGATATTGGAGCTAATCCACTCTGATATTTGTGGTCCTATCAGCCCTACATCCAACAGTGGAGTGAGGTACATTCTTTGTTTCATCGACGATTTCAGTAGAAAGGCTTGGGTGTATTTTCTGAAAGAAAAGTCAGAAGCCTTCAATCATTTTAAAATATTCAAGAAGATGGTAGAGACTGAGACGGAGAAGAACATCAAAGGGCTGAGAACAGACAGAGGAGGAGAGTACACGTCTTTGGAGTTCTCAGAGTACTGCAAAGAGCATGGGATCAGGAGGCAGTTGACCACACCCTACACTCCACAACAGAACGGTATTGCTGAGAGGAAAAACCGTACTGTTATGAATATGGTTAGGTCTCTACTGTCTACAAAAGGCGTTCCTAAAGCGTTCTGGACAGAGGCAGTAAGGTGGACATTTTATGTCCTTAACAGATGTCCTACATTGGCTGTTAAGAACATGACTCCACAGGAGGCTTGGAGCGGGATAAAACCAAATGTAGAGCACTTCAGAGTCTGGGGAAGCATAGGACACGTCCACATTCTAGACGAAAAGCGAACCAAGCTTGATGATAAGAGCACACCTTGCGTCGTGCTTGGCTTCTCTGAGGAGTCTAAAGGTTACAAGATGTATAACCCAAAGACAAAAAGAATAATAACAAGTCGTGATGTTGTGTTTGAGGAGGCAAGAGGATGGAACTGGGAAGAGGATCAGGAACACAATACAGAAGGTGATCTGACTTGGAGTGGAGACGATCTAGACTGGGAAGAGAGTGACGAAGAAGAAGAAAATGAAGAGGGAGAAGAAAACAACGATGACAATGCTGGAGCAGAACAACATGAAGAAGCTGTGCAGGAGGTTCAAAATGATCAAAACAGAGAAGTCAGGGAGGGAAGAGCCAGGAGACCTCCACACTACCTAAGAGACTATGTCCATGGAGCCGAGATCATAAACAATGAAGAAGATGAAGTAAACATGGTGGAGATAAACTCAAACGATCCACAAAGCTTTGAAGAAGCCGAGAAGAGTTCAAAATGGAGAGAAGCAATGAATGAAGAGATAAGTTCCATCGAGAGAAACGAAACGTGGAAGCTGTGTTTGCTGCCTGATGGAGCTAAGTGCATAGGAGTAAAATGGATATACAAGACCAAATTGAATGAACTTGGAGAGATCATCAAGTACAAAGCAAGGTTAGTAGCCAAGGGATATTCTCAAGAGCATGGAATTGATTACACGGAGGTGTATGCTCCTGTTGCTAGGATGGACACTATCAGAACCATCTTGGCCACAGCAGCTCAAAAATCATGGATTGTGTACCAACTCGATGTCAAGTCAGCCTTCCTCCACGGAGTTCTCGCTGAAGATGTTTACATACAACAACCGAAAGGGTATGTAGTGGATGGACAAGAAGACAGCGTGTACAAACTCCACAAGGCATTGTATGGCTTAAAGCAAGCTCCAAGGGCATGGTTCAGCCGCATTGAAGAGTACTTCCTGAAGGCTGGTTTCAAGAAGTCACAGAATGAGGAGACATTATTTCTCAAGATCAACAATCAAGGTAGCATTTTGATTGTTAGTGTGTATGTTGATGATCTCATTTACACAGGAAGCGACGTTGAGATGATGATGGAGTTTAAGAAGTCTATGCAAGAAGAATTTGATATGACTGATCTTGGCAAGATGAGATACTTCTTGGGGATTGAGGTACTTCAGAAAACGAATGGGATTCACATATCTCAAGCCAAGTATGCGCTGGAGATCCTGGAACGGTTTGACATGGAAGACTGCAACTCAATCTCAAGCCCAATGGCACCTGGAGAGAAGCTCGATGTGGATACTGAAGGAGAAAGAGTGGACGAGACGCTGTACAAACAAATGATTGGGAGTCTCATGTATATCACCACCACAAGACCTGACTTGCAGTTCTCTGTAAGTTTACTAAGCCGTTTCATGTCAAAGCCCACTAAACTCCACGCCCAAGCTATAAAGAAGGTGCTTAGGTATTTAAAGGGGACAACAGATTATGGAATTTGGTATAATGGAGAAGGAACAGGGGAGCTAAGCGTCTACACAGACAGTGACTTTGCTGGTGATGTCGATAGCAGGAAGAGCACTACTGGTTATGTGTTTCTTATGGATGATGCAGCTGTTGCATGGTGCTCTAAAAAGCAGCCAATAGTCACATTATCCACCACTGAAGCGGAGTATGTGGCTGCATCAGTTTGCGCATGTCAAGCCATCTGGTTCAAGCGAGTACTAATGGAGTTGGGATATGAGATAAATGGAAGCACTGTAATTCTCTGCGACAATACCTCAACAATCAAGCTGTCAAAGAATCCAGTGTTTCATGGGCGTTGCAAGCATATTGGTGTCAGGTTTCATTTCTTACGCGATCTGGTTAAAGAAGGAGAAATCAGTTTGGAGCATTGCGGAACAGAGAAACAGGTTGCCGATGTGTTTACAAAGCCATTAAGGAGAGAAGTGTTCGAGAAGATGAGAAGCAAGCTCGGAGTGTGTTCAGTCAAGGATAAGCTGCAACTTGAAGACCAAGTTTAGCTTAGGGAGGGTTTGTTGGAGCAAGTCTAACAAGTAGCCGTTGGAGTTTGAAGTTCAAGTTAGTTTGATTTGGTCTTTGTAAGTTGTTTGAGTCATGCTTAGTCTTGTCCTAGTATTTAGCGTCAAGTTTGTTAGTTGGTGTAGTGCCTTAGTTTTAGGATCGTATTGTTTTCCTGTAAGGCTATATAGCCATTGTCTTTTGTTTCAATGAAAAGTACGAGTATTATTCAGAAACAGAGCATTTGATCTTACAGAGAAATCGTCGCTCACTCGGCAGCGCGCTGCGCGCGGGATGCTTCGCGACAGCTGGATCGTCGGGAACGCGGGATTCCCGTTGACGGATTGGCTCCTAGTCCCGTACGCGAGGCAGAATCTGACGTGGACGCAGCACGGATTCAACGAGAACGTCGGAGGGATTCAGAAGATCGCGATTGAGGCGTTCGAGAGGCTTAAAGGACGTTGGGCTTGTCTGCAGAAGAGGACGGAGGTTAAGCTGCAGGATCTTCCGTACGTGCTTGGTGCTTGCTGTGTGCTGCATAATATTTGTGAGATGAGGAAGGAGGAGATGGCGCCGGGGATTAAGTTCGAGGTGTTTGATGATGTGACGGTGCCGGAGAATAATATCAGGTCTGTGACTGCGTCTAACAAGAGGGATCAAATCTCTCACAATCTCCTGCATCGTGGCTTGGCCGGGACAAGGACTCTCTAGCTGAATGGACTCTGTTTTTTTCTCTTTAAACTGAATTTTTTATTGCAATATTCTTTTTTCCAGATTAGGAATAAACTAAAGTGTTTTAGTTAATACTTAGATGAGATTGGATACAGAAAGCATAGTGGACTTGAGTTGTTTTTGTTTGTAATACTGTTAGCATTGTGTAATCCATAGTTTATGTATTCTCTACATAAATTGAATTTGAACCTTCCAAAGATTTGGTGGTAAACAAGAGTTAGCATATGTTAATGTTTATTCATATATATACCTTTGAATGCGTTACGAAAGGAACAATCGCATCTTCTGAATGAATTGAAACGAAAAGATGCAGAATCTATAAGATTAGAGGTTCTGATTTCCCCAATCATGGTGGTAAGTTCTGCAAGAATTTTAATTTGGGGTTTGTTATTATGTGCTTAACATGTTAGATTCATCAGATATAATCATGTTCTTTAATCACTAAAAAAAAACATTTAGGAGGTGATGATGATACACAGAAAAGGGCAATACAACCATGTTACATGCTGTGTTCAAAGAAAAAAAAAACATGTTACATGCATTTATCTTCTTACACATGGCATATAGTATAATTTTTGTAGATTTTTATGTTAAATGTTCGTTAACTATAGTTGTGAACATGTAACAACACTACCTTATCATGAATTTCATTTTGCTAACTCAAACTCTTCTTAGGAGTCCATTCGTTTAGTTTCATGTTTACCTGATTGAAGATATTATCCCAGTGAATCCTTTCTTCTGTTTATTTAAATAGAGAATCATATCCTGAACATATTTTTAAATTAACTGAATATTTATTTAATTGCTAAGAATGATTATTAGTCAATAATACACGTTTTCGGATGGAAAAACTAGTCAATACTTCAATAGTAATGATTCAACAGTATTTAATCCTAGAGATCGTAATTATGACTTGAAATAACGTAATTGCTTTGTCCAGATCTGAATGCAACTAAAACATGACATCAGAGGATGAAATGTTTTTCATGTTTTTCGATTTAAGTGAATGTGGAATACGACTACTAGAAAGTGTAAATCTTAAACGAGAAAACGTTTAATCAGTAATGATTTTTATTTATTTATTGATATTTATCCAATTGTTCGGACAATATATAAACAGTTAAAAATCGTCATTCGTCAATCGTCACAGCTTAAGAAAAAGCCATTTAGCTTAATATTACCAGATTACCCCTATATTCACCATAGGGGACCGATCTCCTCTAAGTTTATCCAATGGGTAATATCGTAGTTTCAAAATAGTCCGTCATTGCCGATCAAAAACAGGAAACCAACGAACGCGCGGTTCGTCTCGATCCCGTTCTCTCATGGCTGTCACAGGGACGTCGTTTGATTTCGATTTCGATCTCGAGCTCTTCCTTTGAACGATCCAATCTCTCATTAAGTCCGTGATTTCGGGGAGAGAGATTCTGTAACTGCGGGAAAACTTTTTTAATTTTTGGTTTCTTCGCCGTGATTTTGATTCGAAGGTAACTACGAGGTTTTGTTCTCTCTCTTTCTTCTATCTCTGAAGCTTGATCCGGGTTCTAGGGCTCCGTTTCTGTGGGTTTCTCTGCTTATTGAAGATGATTGACTTCGTCTTATGATTTTTTGAATCACTTCTCTTCTAGGGTTTTATTGTGTTAAAGAGCTTCCGTGTGATTATATTAAGCTGTTAATTTTTGTTATTTCTAGTTTATTGGGCGTTTTTGTCGCAATGAATTTTGAAAACACGAATTTCCAAGAGAAGAGCAAGTTCTGAAGTTGAGGCATTTTAGTTTCATTGATTAGTAAGGCAATGTGGATACGGAGGCATTTAAAGGAATTATCTTTCCTTCACTATAAATTTTCGCATTTTTGTTCATTTGCTAATTTTTGTAGATTTTTTTGTTGTTCATTATTGGTTTTAGTTCTATGGGTGGTAGTAGCTTAGTTTCTTCGTTCTTAGAAGAAAAATAATATGCCATGCTATGGCTCTGAACATGATTCCGGCAGTTTCTGTCTGTGTAAATATGCAACGATTATGTGAAGAACCCAAGTACTCCTATAGTCCTATGAATGCTTGTGTTTCTATTTATGTATAGGTTTGAGAGTTTTTGTATATTCTTTTCGATTTTTAAGACTTGGTTAGTACAAATGAACTTCTATGCCTTCTACTAACCAGAATATTGTTTGTCTTCAAATTCCATTGGTAAATTGTTCTGAGGGCTTCTCACTGAGGTTTTGCTTCCGTTTTGTGTCACTTTTCAGGTGTATCTTCTGATTAACGCGACTGCTGAGAATTTAGCATTTATGTCCCACAACTCTGCAAGCTTGTCATGTGCCACTGCGTGTATATTATTTATAAATAAAACAGTGGACTTGCCAAAGCTAAGGGAATGTCAGCACCTGGGAAGTTTGATTATTCTTCTGGTGGGCCAGATAGGCCTTTATACAGGTCTAACTTAGCTTCACAGATGGAAAGATCTGGTAGCTTTCGTGAGACAGTGGAACATCCTGTCTCATCTTCTCACGCGAGCATGTTGAGGACCACTTCACCATTAGCGCAAACCGATGTAACAAATTTCTTTCAGTGTTTGCGTTTTGATCCTAAGGTGGTTGCCGCAGATCATAAGTCTATTCGTCAAGGAGACTTTAAGCGTCATGTGAATATTGCTCTTGGAATTCAAGGGGATGAATCTCCAAGCACAACGCCGAAAGGGAAGTTAATTCCATCCCCTATACCAGAAGAGATCAAAAGACTAAAGACTGGTTTACGCGAAAACAATGTGAAGGCCAGGTAATTTATTACAATAAGTTAATAAATCTTCTTTCGAGTTTTGTTTACGTTATGTAGTTTCTGTTGTTGCAGGGAGCGTGTGAAAATTTTCAACGAAGCTTCTTCTGTATTTAACAAGTTTTTTCCTACTGTACCTACAAAGAAAAGGTCTCGGCCAGAAGGGTTTTCCAATGACCGCTTGTCTTCAGGGCCAGGGCCAAGTTTAGGTAAAATGGAAATTCAAGGTCAGACTCGGCCTGGTTGTTTTGAGCTTGACCAGCAAAAGGTGGACGGACGACCTAAAAGTGGTGCATTAAATAAGCGGACACGTACTTCCATGGTAATTCCTGATTCTTGTTTGACAAGATATACTTTGGTGTATTATCCTTGTGGAGCTGTTTGCAACAAGGATATTGGATTATACTTTTAGTTGAACAGACCTTTTGTTTCATGATGTAGTTTTCTATAGGAGCATATCTGGAACCAACTTTCGGTGAAAGTTTGGATGGTTATCATAGAAAAAGCTAGAAATGGTAGTAGCAGATAATTATATAGAAACTTCATCGTATAAGTTAGTTGTGCTTCCAATATTCAATGCATCTGAATGTTATATTCAAGTCTGGATATATTTAGTCCTGCTAGATCTATAGAGTTTCTCAATTGTTTTTTCTTTCATGTTCTGACATTAAAAAATATTTCATACCGCAGGATGCTGTTCTTAATTTTGAATTCTAAATTTCCAATGCATCAGACTGTTTTTATTATTTATTCTACTTGTTACTAATTGGTAGGTATGAATTCAAAATATTTTATTTTTGATATTATGTGATTCAGATGGATGTTCGAAGTAATGCTATTGTTCGGCAATCAGCTCTAGATAGGGATAAAGACTCAATAAGACCTTCAAATCATACTGCAGTTCAGGGTGAAGATCGATCTTCAATTGGCATTGATGGTTGGGAAAAGTCGAAAATGAAGAAAAAACGATCTGGCATAAAAACAGATGGTCCTTCTAGTTTGACCTCAAACAGAGCTGTTGATGGTTATAGGGAGTTGAAGCAGGGTATACCGAAATCAGCTGGTGATTCCAGGTTGAGATTGAATGGTGACTCGAACATGTTAAGGTATGGCTTATGGTGACATGTATACTGCATCTGAATAATTACTTAAATCCTAGTCGCTATGTTCTTAAAAGCGTACTTTCATTTTACCTGATTTATTTAGGTATTAGCCATGTCTTATGCAAGTTGTCAGAATATGTGCTATTTTTGCTGATTTACATCCTTTCCTTTGTAGTTTAGTAAGAAAATATTCATAAATGGAAGTCAAACATTTAAATGGATCTATTCGTTGACTATAGAATGTAAACATTAGATTGATGAGCCTTTATGCTTTCAAGAACTTATGCATGTTGGAGATGCAACAACTGTGCCTTTATAAACCTACGCATGACCTTACTCCGGCGATTGCTTTAATCCATTTTGAGTGATTATGGAATTTAGGTTGGTGGCTGAAAATATGCTGAATATCCTTTGTTTAACTGAGTGATTACTTTATCTCTTCTTTCGCCCATCATTCATTTCTCCGCCTTCTGTCAAGGTTATTGCGACTCTGTTTTGTTGGTCATTCAATTGGTTAATGTTTCTGTTTAAGTTATTTATGTAGGCAGGGGGCGGTGAATGGTGCTGTTCCATATGGAAGATCTGATAGCTTCTCTCAGCAGACAGGTGTGGCAGGACGTTCCTTGCATTCCAGGGATTCTGATCACAATTCGTTGTACAATGAGAAGAGAGAACGAGCTATTGGCTCAGATAAGGAAAGAATGAATCACAGAGCTATCAACAAGTATGTGTTAACAAACTCGCAATCACACACCTGTCAATTTTTCGCTAGACCACATTCTCCAATTTTTATAACTCCTGTTACTCTCCGGTGGGTTCTTTTCAGGTCAAATGTTCAGGATGAATCGAATTCTTCAAGCCCAACTTCAAACCCAAAAATAAGTGTTTCATTTCGTGGTCCGAGATCAGGATCAGGGCTACCGCCGAAACTTTCTCCGGTTGTCCATAACACTCCTTCTCCAAGTGATTGGGATATTTCCGGCTGTACAAGCAAACCTCCATTATTGGCTGGGGCTCCCAGTCGCAAGCGTATGACATCAAATCGCTCTTCATCACCACCGGTCACTCAATGGGCGAGTCAAAGACCACAAAAGATATCCCGTTCCGCAAGGAGAACGAACTTGATCCCCATTGTTTCAAGCAATGACGACGTTCCTTCACCAGATAACGTGTCAGATGTTGGATTTCATAGACGCTCGCCAGCAGCTTCTCCGCAAATGAAATTTAAAGCTGAAAACAGCTTGTCTACAACAGCTTTATCAGGAAGTGAAGAATCTAGTCCCCCTGAGATCAAATCTAAAGACAAGGGAAAGCAATCTGATGAGGTCGATGGGAAAGCTGCTCTGAATGTTCCTAAACTCTCCATCACTGGTTTACAATCCAGAAAAAACAAGCTTGGGGATGGTGTAAGGAGACAAGGAAGGACAGGGCGCGGCTTTGGTTCAACAAGGTCTGTTAACCCAATTGGAGTTATGAGACATGGAACAGCAAAACAACTTCGCAGTGCAAGAAATAGCTCTGACACGAATGAAAGGTAGGGAACCCTGCTTCAAGTATTTCTCTTTTCCAATTTTCAGGTATGTGTAAAAGTTTTTGGTTTCATGAGGTTTATCTCCTAGTTTATAACATACGCTCTCAGCAGCAGGGTAGGTCGTCCACCCACTAGGAAACTCTCTGACCGCAAAGCTTACAAACGTCAGAGAAGTACATCGTCAAATGCTGCTCCAATCGATTTTCTTGGTCAGTTCAGTTAATCAGATTTGTTCTTTCGCATGATTGATTTTTTTTTCTTTTCCTTTATTTATGATTCTTTTTTTTTTCTTCACTTAGTTGGCTCAAATGATGGGCATGGAGAGCTACTAGCTGCTGTTAACTCGGCTATAAACTTTGGTTAGTAAATTTCCGTGGTCCTCGTTTATGTTTATTTTTCAAATGTTCTTCTCTAGAATAATTTGTTTGATTCTTTTATGCAGCTCAGAATTTTCCTAGCGCTTTCTGGAAGCAAATGGAGCGATACTTTTGTTTTATATCTGATGCACATATCAATTTCGTGAAACAGCTGGTAAGATAAAGATTATACAATTCAGACCTCATAGTTTAAAGGATGTGACAGATCAGTTATATATGTTTCTATGCAAATGCGTAGTACTTGATCGATGTATACTACTAAGGTTCTATGTCCTGCATAGTAGTCTAGTGGGGTGGGATGTAAATGTGCTGCAAAGGATTACTCTGGGGCAGATTTCTAATTTCGATAGTACTATCAGATTCATTATGCGTGTGTATATGTTGGTTTCATTGGGGAAAACTGAAAATGTGAAAAGTGGTAGGAAACGTGTGTAGATTTGCTATGTTACGTGATCTGACGATGTCATAAAAATTTCTTTTTTCCTTTCCAAAGTTTGGTTAAATATAGTTACAGCTCTGATATACGACTCTTCATTTTTGATAATGTGATAACCATTTTCTCTTGTCAGGGTGACCTCCCCTCCATGGGTACTACACCAATAGGATCAGCTTCAGACTTCGATGGTCGTGACATATTTCCCGACGAACTTACAACAAGCAGAGAGGATTCTAAAGCTGCGCCCCTTTATCAGAGATTGCTATCAGCTCTAATTTCGGAGGACTCAACCAGTGTAGATGCAGATTTACAAGTTGGAGTGGAGGATGAGTCAGAACTCAGTGTTTTGAACCATATGGTGGAGTTCAATGGTTATAGAAGTGATAGACTGGAATTTGATGAGCTAGAAGATGATGTGTCTGTTATGGCGCTCAAGGGTGTTGATAGCTCAGCTCACAATGTCAATGGAAGATTTTCAGATCATTTATCCAGCGACTTCTCAGACATTCCATATGAAAATTTGGGGATAGATGAGAAGATTTATATGGAAGCTCAGTCTATTGGAATTTGCTTGGAACCCATGGTATATTTTCCCCAATCCCCAGGAGTTCAATCACTTTACAAATGCTGCTTACGGATCTTATTGGGTTTTGATTCTGATTGATGTGTTGTCATTGTGTTTTCTTGCAGGCTAATATTTCTAACGTGGAGGATGAAGGGATTGTTGACGAGATCAAAACGCTAGAGGAGGCTATCTTTGAGGTGGTATGTTTTCTCACGTGTTCTTACCTTCCTTTTTTAACAGCTAAATGTTGCAAATTATGATTTTTATTGCTTTTGATCTACCTTGTTCATTTTCCATGTTGTCCTTGTAAAAAGACAAAACTTCTACTGGTTCTCAAGATAGCTAACTTTTTGTTGTCTATCTTAAACTTAAGGGTTCTAAGAAGAAAGAGATGTTGAATCGGCTACTAAAGCCTGCCCTAGAAATGAAAGAACTTCAGGAGAAGTATGAACTTGTCTTTCTTCTGCTTTCCTTGCACGTCCTTAGTGATCTGGACTGTGTGATCTGACGGTTCTGTTCTCGTGCTTTTCTCTTATATAGGGAGTTTGATCGGCTCGGTTATGAAAAACTCATCGAAATGGCATATGAAAAGAGCAAGGTAAATTCATTTGGGTCAGCTATTCAGTTTTCTTTGCCTTTCCAGATACACTTTTTTAATTTATTCCAAGTTGATGTTTTGATAATTCTGTATGGATTTTGTTTTACAGGCAAGTCGGCGTCATCACTCCGCAAGTGGAAAGAGTTCCGCTAACAAGATATCAAAGCAAGCCGCATTTGCTTTCGTGAAAAGGACGCTTGGAAGATGTCGTCAATTCGAAGAGACAGGCCAAAGCTGCTTTAGTGAGTCTACATTTAAGAATATCCTCGTTGCCGGGTTGACACAAATGGAAGACAACCCCATGGACAAGGAGCCGATGGAATCACAACAACCGAGCTCATCTTTGGCATTGCGAATGACGCATAACACGGAGAACTACGCCAATTCTTCTGAAAATGCTCTACGGGAAGAGAAAGATGAAACAATGTGGTCAAACAGAATGAGGGAGAGAGAGTTGCTACTTGATGATGTGGGTGGGGCACCATTTTCAAGCAATACAAAAGGGAAGAGAAGTGATAGGGACAGAGATGGAAAAGGACATGCTTCTTCATCAAGAGGTGGAGGAACTAACAAGATTGGTCGGCCCGCATTGTCCAGTAATGCCAAGGGTGAACGTAAATCGAAAACAAAACCGAGGCAGAAAACAACTCCCATGTTTTCTTCTCCTTCTTCTGTCAATATCCTGGAGCAAAACAGGACATCACAGTCCAAACCAACTAATAGCAACAACAGCGAGTTTAGTAACTTGGAGACATTGGACGAGTCAGAGCCTCTTGACCTATCTGGCCTGCAGATACCAGACGGTTTAGGTGGTCCAGATGATTTCGATGCACAAGCAGGAGATCTAAGCTCATGGTTGAACATCGATGACGATGCATTACAAGATAATGATATAGATCTCCTTGGACTTCAAATACCCATGGATGACCTCTCAGACTTAAACATGATGGTATAAGCTCCCCCTCTCTATCTTTATTTATGTACAGTCCCGTCTCTGTTAGCGACGAAGAAAGAGAAGGAAAAAACAAGTTTTGGTCCCCATAAAGAAGAACCAGTCACCAGAATGGGTTATTCAGGGTGGCTCCAACAAACTAGCCGACATAGAATCATCATCATCATCATCATCATCATCATCATCATCATCATCATCATGTTTAGGGGGTTATTTGTTTCTCTTTTCTTATAGTTCTTGATTACTAGGGTGGGTGAAACTGTTTTTGTTTATTGGTGATGGGTGGTGTATTTGGCTCCGGCGGTTAAGATAGGTCGGTGGTTAAAAACGCAGAGTGGTAGTAATGTTGTGTAGTGATATATAGATATAAGTCTCAGGTTTTCTTCTTCTTCTTCTTCTTTAATCTCTGGGATTTTGTAGCTTTCATAACCTCAGAACCATTATTGTTGCCTCTGTACATACATTTTATGTTCCTTCAATAAAACTCAGCTTCTAATACATGAGAATAGCAATAAACATGTCGTATAATAATTCTTCTGTTATTTGTATTTATGTAAAATCTCAACTTTGAAGCAAAGGAAAAGCAAAAACGAAAAAGCACAAAAATAAGCCTTCTTTACAAGTCGTTGTTTTCATCTTTCTTTAGATATGAGAGTGAGAGTTGCGTTTATAGCGTTGCGGTTGGTTTTAGACACAGCTTGCTTTAGCGTCACGGTCGGAGAGGCACTAACACTTCGTCTTTGCTGCTCAATCACAAGCTCACTCGCAAACCACTCTAGTTTATCTGAATTACTCATTTCACCGATCCTTTTGCTTCCAAACAACACCGATTCAACATTGTTCTGTTTCAACATCTCATCAGCGATCTCCGTCAGTTTCTTCACATTCTCTGCTCTTGGATCCGTGTCCACGTTCGGCCCACAAGCTCCTAATCTCGATCCGTTTGCCTGCTGCACCATAATATATATTTTCTTATGATATTTATCCAAACAAAACGCCAATTAAAAAAAGAAGAACGTTCCACGAAATAAACCTGAATGCGAACGTAGTTGCTGCTCCGGTAAGGCCCAAAGCCCATAGCAACAGCTTGATCAACAAACTCAGCAGATCCATCACCAGAGATTCTAGCCATGGGCCGAGCCCATTCCTTTACCCGCCAATTTTTAACTTGCTCATAGTCATAATTCACTTCAAAAAGCTGACCAGTCCCAAGCGACAACACCAACATATCCTCCACTCCCATAACCGCCGGAAACTCCTGTTTGTTATGAAACACGTGCGTTATCGCCGCCGCCGTCGGATTACTCATCGCGAGCCCACCTCCAACCGCAACGCACCGCGTTTTCCCGTCGATGGAGCACGTGCGAACAGGATCGAACGTCCCCGGCTCAGCCCACGTGGCACGGCAGATATCTCGGAGACGGAAATCGAAACTGTCGCTCTCTAGCGCGTCGGCGCGTGAGAATAGAAGCGGCGCGGTGCTGGAGAGATCGTAGCAAGAGATGAGGATCGGTTTCAGAGTGTCTTTAAGAGTCAAATCGGCGAATGACGCTTTCATTACTTTCTCTAGCTTCGCCGTCGCGGCGGAAACGGAAGAAGACGATGAGGATCCCGATCTCATGACGCGTTTTATCGCCGCTCCTGCTCCAGATCCTCCTCCTCCTCCGGCCGATCTGTAGAAACTCTCTGCGTTGTCCACTAGGAACTTCCACGTGTCCTCCGCCTTGAAAATCGGGCGGTTACCGTCTCTAGTCGCGAACATCATCGCCGAGAACACGCCTCCGATTCCTGATCCGGCGGCGACGTCGAAGTAATCCGCGATCCGAGCGTTTGGATCGCCGGATTTCTCCTTCAGCATCTGCTCAAGATAGATCAGTGATTTTCCCGCCAAAAGACCTCTCATCCCGCCGCCATCGATGCTCAACACGCAGATTCTCCCTCTCGGACTTCTAAACGAAGACGGCGTTCCAGGGAGAACGACGCCGTTTGGAGTCAACGGCGATCTCGGAGAAGGTCCTGCGTCGGAATCGACACCAGGTCGTAACGGACTCCGAGGAATCCAAGATAGCCTTGGGTCTTCGTAACCGAAGAGAAACTTGCTCTCGAGAATGGAGAAGATCTCGTAACTAAGCTTATCATCGGAGTCGATGATCATCGGTTCGTGAGATCGAGCCGTCGAGAGCGTTGGACTAGCTTGAGTCCTCTCGTGGTTTCCGGGAGTGTTGGGAGCTGTGTGGTTGACGAAATGCTTCTTATTCTTCTTCTCCTTAGAGGAAACCGCCAGTGGCGGTGGCTTATCGTAGCGTCGATTCATCAGAATCGTTTTAAGATTAAGAGAGAAGTTAGCTTTTTTTTACACACAAACCTTTGGATTTTGATTTGAAGCTGAAGAATGAAGATGAAGAAGGCATTGGCGTGAGTTAGCATGACATGACATGGCTAAGCACTACTCGTGTGCTCTCAGAAAGGTCTCGCCCCCACGTCCCTCCGACGACAAATTAGAAATCACAAATTATTTTATTATTTATTTCAGTTTTGGTTGAATATCTTAATAAGCTTTACCAAATTATAATGGTTGGCAGGCAGATATACGAATTAATTAATATGAGTGCATGTTTTTTTAAGCTAACGAATCACTTATAGACTTTTCGTATTTGTTTCGAGAGAAAGAAACAGTCGCCAAAATACTACATTACTCTGTTTTTAATAAATTGTAAATAACTTATTTCAACATTTACTACTGGGAATCTCACTTCTCACATTGAAACGTTTTGTTCACTAAACTAATAACGTATCTCATTCATTTAAACCAGAGTACAACACCCAAACACAAAGGTGAATTAATTATTCAAAACTGAAAAATAAACACAAGGAAGAAACGAAAAGAAAAGAGAATGCAGTCAATTTTTAAGCATTAGAAGAAGAAAAATTACTAGAGACAGATAATGAATCTTCTTTTTTTCCCACAAACATTCCAATCCAAAGTATCTCTCACTTATGAGAGCTCCAAGTGGAAAATTAGAAAAATAAAACTGAATAAGCACTCTCATGTAGCTCATATATCTCTATGATCGTGGAAATACAGCAACAGTACAAATAGGTATAACTATATATATTATATATTGTAGATGATCAATATCATTTCTTTTAAACTGGAAGTTAAAAACAAAGAAACCACCTCAGATGATAACAGTAAACCACTTGATGAATGCCTCCCTGGAGAGCTTAAACGGTGAACGTACCAGAGAGATTCTTAAGCGTTGCAAGCGGAGACCCTGCATTTGTGAAGTATGACGCGAGGTTGATCCCAGAGTTGTCTTCGTATTTCTTCAAGAAAGGATGTTCCTGAAATGTTTTTCATAGGATGATGATGATTACACCATTTTGAATTAGATAGAAAAAAAAGATATTAAAAGGGGATTTATATATATAAAGACAAACCATTAGTTCCCTTGCAGAACTTCTACTGTCCGGATTCTTTTGCAAACTGAAAGAGAGTGCAGAGTAGAGTATAATATTAGTAAACTACTCCGGGGAGATGAGTGAAGGAATGTAAAAGATAAGGAGTATTTATTACCAAGTGGAGATGAATGAAGATAGCTCAGGGGAGAAACTTTCTGAAGGAAGAGTTGGTGGTGGTTGGTCCACGATTGCTTCCATCAACTCGAATACACTGCTCCATGTTTCCTCTTCATCTGGTGGTAAGTAAGGGAACTTCCCTGTTGCACATTCAAGCACTACTAATCCCAAGCTCCATATATCGCTTTTGTTACCGTACTTGTTCCCAACGATTCTCTCTGGCTGTTCAAGTTATTTAGAGATATTATTGTTCATAAGTGTTTACTAGTCAAAATGCGGGACAAGAGAGATTACTTACAGACATATAGTTGTAAGTCCCGACAAAGGTGTTTGCTAAACCTGCGGTGTTTGTCATAACGGTACTCACACCAAAGTCAGTGATCTTGACCTCTCCTCTGTGGTTGATCAACAGATTCGACGGTTTCAAATCACGGTGGATGATATGCTTATCGTGATGAAGATAGATCAGTCCCTGAAGCACCTGTATCAAAAAGAAACCACATCACTCAACCGATAGGTTCATTACATGCTGCATCTATGGATGGTTTCCTGTGTGTGTGTTGGTGCTTCTTACTTGTTTAAAGATGGCAGAAAGATAGGACTCAGGGATGGTTTTGACTGATTTGAGAAAGTCTTCTAGAGATCCACCGTCCATGTACTCCAAGATGAGCGAGATTGCTCCATTATCGTAGAACGATTGGTATGAGGTAACAAGATATGGACATTGTGACGACTGGTTTATCTTAAGCTCTTGTGCAATTGACTTGCGTATAGCTTCATCAACGTTTAGTTGAATGACCTTCAAGGCGAAGAATTGACCAGTCCATTTGTGTTGAACAAGCTGTACAACGCCACTGCTTCCTTTACCAATGACTTTAACCATGTCCAAATCCGACAAGCTCAACTCATCATCCGCTGGCTTAATCGGAGACAGCTGAAACACACACACAGAAAGTCACAAATGAAAACAGAGATTACAAAACAGTAAATCATTACAAGACACGAGCTTTTGTGATGTTATTATCTATATAAAACTAACTATCTTGAAAAGACATCAAGCATAGCTAGAAATGAGCTTTGTGATGTGTTCTCTATCTTAAAAAAAAAAAAAAACTTAAAAGTAACGATCTTGAAAAGACAGCAATCATAACAAGCCATGAGCTTTAAATGTGTTCTTTATCTAAACACTACTCCTAGTCTACTAGTACCGATCTTGAAAACACAGCAATCATTACAAGACATGAGCTTTTATGATGTGTTGTCTAATCTAAAAACTAAAAGTAACACGATCTTGAAAAGACAGCAATCATAAAAAAAACAAGAGCTTTAAGCTGTGTTCCTGACTAGAAGCTATAAAAGTAACGATCTTTGAGAAGTTTCCAATTATGATCAGATCCAACAACCACATTACACTCAGCAAAAATCTTCATTCACAGTTCGAAACCAGTACTATTAGCTTAACACTAAGAAAGATAATTAAAAAAGAGGAAAGAGCTTTACAGCTTCAGGCTCAGATTGAGAGACGATACGAACTCCATCCTTGTTAACTCGCAGATCTCCATCCTTGAACGTACCACTCTGCGTCCTACAGAACAAACAGAGAACTAAGCTCCCTCGAGACACAATCTATCAACAGATCTATCTACTGAGGAAAGAGGGATCGAGATTAGATTACAAGAATTTGGTGATGGATTCCTCGCCAGCAGGAGGGATTGAGAGCTTGAGATTGTTGCTGAATCCACCCTTCTTCATATCGTCTTCGTCTCTTCTCGTCGTCGCTTTCCTTTTTGCTTTGATTTGTCTCGACTCGAAGTCATTATATTAATTAAGTAAATACACACACTTTATGCTTAATCATGGAGACTAGTCAGCATTAGGAAATGAGCATGAAAGATCAGTCAAGTACGTCGACCAAACGACTTCGATGACTTGCTTTTTACCCGTTTTTTTTTTGTCGTAACCCAAATTCAGACACTTTAACCGGAGACAAACCGGTTATCTCCTCTAGATAATAACCATTTATGACTTTAATCACAATCGCTCAACAGTTTAAAACGCAAATCTAATACTCCCTCCGTTTCATATTAGTTGTCTGTTTTAGGTTTATGCACACAGATCAAGGAAACATTTAATTTTACATATTTTCAAAATAAAAACACTATTACCAATACACCTAACCACATATCAACCAATAGAAAAATAGAATAGAGAATATTATCAATAAATTTTGCATTAAAAACTGAAAACGACACTTATTTTGAAACAAAATTCTACTCAAGAACGACAAGAATTCAGAACGACATCTAATTTAAAACGGAGGGAGTACTGTTTCTAAATAATTTATATTCTAGTAAAAATATTTATTTCAAAAAATTATATTTTTATTTTTCCAATGCAATTTTTAATAGATAATAATGGTAAATTGTAAACTTTAAGAAAATTAATTATATTTATTGAATTTTGATTGATTAAAAATTATGAGAAATAATTAATCACAAAAATATACATTTAATGTTAACATTTAATATGTTTTATTAATATGTGTAAAAACCCTAAAACATGTAACATTTTGAAACGGAAAAAGTATTTAACATTGATCAAAAATACATCATTTTCTTGTTCATAAACCGTTTTCAACATTACCATCTTTACATACATATATATATATATGTTCTTCTAACTTTATTTACAAGGAAATACATATAAGCAATTAAGCATACATGTCTCTATTTGTTTACATATTCATCGACTAAGTCTATATACTAAACAATACTATCATTATACTTCATGTCTACCACACACTCTAATCAACAAATATCAAGCTTTTTTAGGTACATTAGTATAATCACGCCCAAAAAAAAAAAGATTTCACCAAACATATAATCTTTATCGCAAGCGCTACTAGAGGCAATAATAATTCACGAGGTTTGTTTATCATATGATCTCCATCATGTTGAATGAGAATTTCGAAAGAAGCTTGGGAATCTGCGATATGATTGGTCCATAAGTCTGCAACATATGAACAACCAAAGAACATGCATATTTTGAATATAGTGAAGGCAAAAAGCAGCTTTGATTGATTCACTGATTGATTCTTAGTAGTCTTTTTTTTTACCTTTTCATTCTCATGAATTTGGCACAAGGGAACAGCGAGGAGTTTGAAGTTTTTAGGCACAACAAACTGCTGATGTAGCGCTAGTCTCCCAAGAAAAAGCTTTAAGCATTCCTGAATAATAAAAAAAAGAAGAAGAAGATGAGGATAGAAGCAGAGCTTTATGTTAACAGAAGAATCTTCAAAAAGTGTCAACATTTACTAACATGGAAGTGGGGAACTAAACTAAACCTTTGGGTGTTTCACATTGGGTGGCAAGAATGGATACATCAATGTCTCAAAGTTTGGTCTCCACCACATCCCAATGCATTCTCCCACCTTTAAGAAAATTAACCAATTATAGAGAGACCATTCTTTATCCAGGAACAAGTAAAGACTTAGAATCCGCAATTCTTACCTCCAAACCCGGAACAAGAACATTCTCGTTAATTGAAAGCTTTGAAGCGAGTTTGCGTTTCAAACCTTCAATATCTAAGAAGAAACCTGATCTCAGCATTGAGATTTGAGCACATATGTAGAGGTAACAGAAGAGTAAAAGTAAAACCTGATTCACCAGGTCTCAAACGACCACCAGGAAGCTTGAAGATGGAGTTTCTATACTGAAGAAGTAAAACATGAGGATGCTTGAACAACTCAACCTGATGTTTCCCAAACCATTACAATGTTATAAAACCATTCTTCTTCTGGAAATATTTTTCAAAAATACCTAATTTTGCTAAACAATTTTTTTACCAAAAGAACAGCTTCAACGCAAGTCCTCAATCCATGAGCAGCGTAACTGCAAAGAGATAAAAGTAAAAAACTTTACCTACAAGTTGACACATAAACAAAAACCCAGGTGATCAAAATCACTTGAAAGACTGAAATTACTTCGATTTTAATCTGGCGACACGATCAGAGATCATCTCGTCCTTGACGCGAACAGCATCTCGCGAACCGAAGTAATAGCTGCTAAGCGGGTATAAATCTACTACCCAGTCATGGTTTCTTCTCGTCGCGTTCTCTTCGCTGCTCTCCGTATCTACAACTCGAGCTTCTTCACCCATATTTTCCCCGAAAGAGAGAGAGAGAGAGAGCTAAAGCGATCGCGCTCGATAACAGAGTGATCACGAAGACGGAAGAAGAAAGAAGAGTGAAGAAGCGAAAGAGGAAGTGTCGTGGTATGACCGGTGAGACGTGGCGGGCTTTAGAGAGCTCTTCTCCGCTAAACGGTGCTAATAGCTGACGCCGGCGGGAGTGTGTGTGGAAAGGGAAAGAACAAGTAAATGGAAATCCATATTGGGCCTCTTATAATGTTAATGGGCCTTAATAGTTTCTAACAACAAAACCGACACGATGTTATACTGTTAAACATACAAACGGGAGGTTGTTAGGGTGTGGAGAGAATCAGGAGGTTTTGCTGCTTCTTGTTTACTCGGAAAGAACTTTTGAAGAACCTAAAAAGATGAAACTCGCAGGTCTGAAATCGATCGAGAACGCACATGAAGACTCCGTTTGGGCGGCGACTTGGGTTCCGGCGACGGAAGAACGACCGGCGTTTCTTCTGACTGGATCTCTAGACGAGACGGTGAAGGTATGGAGAGCGGACGAGCTGGATCTTGTGAGGACTAATACAGGACACTCCTTGGGAGTAGCAGCTGTGGCGGCGCATCCTTCCGGAATCATCGCAGCTTCTTCTTCACTCGATAGCTTTGTTCGTGTCTTCGATGTTGACACTAATGCTACCATCGCTGTTCTCGAAGCTCCTCCTTCTGAGGTTTGGGGTATGCAATTTGAACCTAAGGTAAAATTGATTTTAATAATGCTTAGAAACTATCTGGAATTGTTGAGTGTCGGTTGAATCTGTAGCTCAAATCAGACAGGAACTTGATTGTGTTTTGGCTTGTTGTCTGAGATCACTTTACAACAACACAGAACAATGCTCTGCTGCTATGTGCTAACTTATTCATTTAACATTGTTCCAAGGGTACAATCCTTGCTGTTGCAGGTGGAAGTAGTGCCTCGGTGAAGCTTTGGGACACTGCGAGCTGGAGACTAATCTCAACTCTATCAATCCCACGTCCTGAAGCACCAAAGCCTTCTGATAAAACCAGCAGCAAGAAGTTCGTTCTCTCCGTTGCTTGGTCTCCTAACGGGAAACGCCTTGCTTGTGGTTCAATGGATGGTACCATCTGTGTCTTTGATGTTGATCGCTCTAAGCTTCTTCACCAGCTTGAAGGACACAACATGCCTGTAAGGTCCCTTGTGTTCTCCCCTGTAGACCCGAGAGTCCTCTTCTCTGGGTCAGATGATGGGCATGTGAACATGCACGACGCAGAAGGGAAAACGCTTGTGGGGTCTATGTCGGGACACACGAGCTGGGTGCTGAGCGTTGATGCTAGCCCAGACGGTGGAGCTATAGCAACAGGGTCGAGTGATAGGACTGTGAGGCTGTGGGATCTTAAGATGAGAGCAGCTATTCAGACAATGAGCAACCATAATGACCAGGTTTGGTCTGTAGCGTTTAGACCACCTGGTGGAACAGGTGTCAGGGCTGGTCGTCTCGCTAGCGTCTCAGATGACAAGAGTGTATCGCTCTATGATTACTCATGAAAAAATCTTGTTTCGTTTCCGTTCTTTTAAGCATTCTTATAGCTTTCAAGGATTCTATGTAAACACTAGTTTTTGAGGAATTGTTCAAACTTTGCGTTCAAACTTATTACAAAACTGAGAAACAGATAAAAAGATAGATGCGTAGTTTTAAGAGTACACAAACAAACATCTAAGAGTTTTCAAAAAAAACGAAAGAAGATGGTCTGTTACTTATGACCTACGTGTCTGACTTCCTAAGTAACTCTTGAGAACATCCATAACAGCTCCAAAATCTGCTTTCACATCAACAGGAGGATTAGAGAATCTACACGCCATGTCAGGGATGGCTTTCGAGTGATAATCAATCTTCGACTGAGTAAACTTCAACCCATGAGCAGTACTCACAACAACAGTCCTATCAGTCGGTGCAATCACTCCTCTGTTCCTCAGCTTAAACAGAGCAGTCAAAGCCACACCTGTATGCGGACAGATAAACATCCCAGTAGAATCCGCTTGCGCCATCGCATCCATCAGCTCCTCCTCCGTAGCTTCTTCCACAATCCCATCACACTTCTTGAGAGCATACACAGCTCTATCGATGGAAACAGGGTCACCAATCTGAATCGCAGAGGCAAAAGTGGTACTTGCAGTCATGGGCTTAAAGTCCTTCCAACCAGACTTGTAATGCAAGTAAAGAGGATTAGCATTAGCCGCCTGAGCACAAACCATCCTCGGGATCCTATCAACGAGTCCAAGCTCTTGACACATCTTGAAGCCTTTGTAGAAAGCATAGATGTTACCAAGATTGCCACCGGGAACAATCACCCAATCAGGAACTTGCCAATCAAACTGCTGAAGAATCTCAATCGCTGCAGTCTTCTGCCCTTCTAACCTCAAACTATTCAACGAGTTCGCCAAGTAAATCGGTAACTCAGCGGTTATCTCTCTAATCAGCTTCATACAGCCATCGAAATCAGTGTCGATGCTCAGAACAAACGCACCGTTAGCTATCGGCTGAACAAGCTGAGCCATTGAGATCTTGTTCGCCGGTAAGAACACGATGGAAGGGATCCCCGCGGAAGCGCAGTAAGCTGATAAAGCTGCTGACGTGTCTCCAGTGGAAGCGCATCCAACGCCTACAACAGGACGTTTCATTTTTCTTAACCGGTTAACTTGGCTAACCAAAACGGTCATACCGAGATCCTTGAAACTTCCGGTATGGCTAATCCCACAGTGTTTGACCCAAAGATCGTTCATCCCTAGAAACTTTTTCCCGAACCTCTCGGCCCAGAAGAGATTCGAGTTTCCTTCGAAGGCCGAAACGATGTCGTCGTCGTCTATCTCGGGGAGCACCCACTCTTTCTTCGACCATACGCCTGATCCGTAAGGCCACGTGCTTTTACCGACTCGCGAATCGAAGAGATCGCGCCAGTACGCGCCGTCGAATCGTTTCAGAGCTTCCATGTCGTGCTCGACGTCGAGGAGACCTCCGGAGCGGCTGCGGTAGACGATCTCGTCGAGGGAGTAGTGCTCGCTGGATCCAGGGGGAGCGTTGAACGGGACGTATCTGGCGGAAAATGGATTAGCGGCGGTGGAGCGGTGGAGACGAGCGTCGTCGCGAATGGTGTTCTCGGTTCGGCGAGGCTTGACGACTGTCTCGATCGGGGTGGTGTTGTTTCCCTCTGCGGAGGAGGTGCATGAGACGACGATGGGGCGGTAGCGGAGGAGAGTGGACGAGGGGTGGCGGCGGATGAGGTCATGATTAGGGCTGAGAGAAGATAGAGAGGTGTTGAAGAGACAGGAGGAAGCCATTTTAGAGATAGACACAAGTCAGATGCGGCGGAGGATTTTATGTGGACACACACGAGAGAAAGAGAGAGAGAAGACAAAATCTCAGATGAATACTCTTTGATTATTTTAAACCGGAGATATTTTAGAACCGGACGTAATAAGGTTTAAGCATTTAACGATCCTTGGGCCCATGAAACCATTCAAATATCCAGATTTTTTTTCTTCATGTTTGTCACGTTTTATTTATTGATCAGTTAATATAAAGATCATACATATAATTATAAGGTCGATCCTTTTGACCAAGAAAAGCTATCCAGATTTCTTTTTTTTTTCTTTTCTTTTTATATTTGCGAGATGGATGTAAAATGAGCAAGCTACATTTGATTTTGCACTAGAAATCAACTTGTGAATACTCAAACATCACATATAACAGCTTGGTTAGTATTGAAAAATTTAAGAAACAAATATTTCTCTGAACCAGGTATATATATATGGTAATATGTATATCAGACAGACTAATTGTCACAGACTTGCAATTATTTAACAAGAGTAAGGAGGAAAGCAGGAAGGGATACATATGTATATCAAACATGGAATAACTCAACTCCTCTAAAACTATTACACTAGAAAGAAAACAGGTGAAGGGCATAGCTTAAACATCAGCATCATCTCTATACATTAAAGACTAAACGGGGGGTATGTTTGAGAAGGAGAAACCTTGGTATCCTTTGTAAGCGTAATAAGCGATCCGAGTATAGTAAAACCCTGGGATGAACAGTAGACACCCCAGGACCATGAAGAAAATCCCTGTTAAAACAAACAAAAGATCAAAGAATGAATCAAATCATTACCTGAGCTCATGCCCCAAATCACATATAGGAACGATAAGGTTTCTGATGCAATCAGGTACAAAAGGAAAAATCAAATCACGTTTACTATGTATGATGCAACTACTTTTGCTTTCATATGGCCGCCACATAAGAGCACGATAACTAAACAATTTGGAAAATCATTTCAGATTGAAAACTTATGGACAATAATCATACAAAAGTTCTTCCATGACTATTATACTGAACAATTACATAAATCTCAGAATGAAATCAAATCAAATGCCTAAGGAATAAATTGAAATCTTTCTAGCAAGTAATGATATAGCTAACCAGATCACCTGCAATCTTTCTATCAGCTCAATCATCTAAACTGTGGTATAGATCTATTCAATAGTGATAATCAATAAGTTCTCTTAGATTCTCATCAATCTCCATTTTCCACATCTAAGACTAATATAGAATCTAAGCTTCGGGAGAAGAATTAGCAACAAATATGTAGAACAAAAATCGCACCGTGGCCTCGATCACCACCAACTAGATTGTACGCCATGAAGAAGCCTGAGACGATTCCTAGGGTTCCGAACACCAGAAGAGCCACCGCGAGTGCGATCTCCTTCACCGGCGGTCGGTTATTCACGGTGTATGCAGTCCCAATCATCATGTCCTCGTCCGATATCGAGAACGCATGATCGACGTACGCCATTAACACAGCTCCAGATCCAGATCAATGGTAAAACGAAACGATCAAATCGAGCTGTCTGTTTGCTTCAGAAAGTTATGAGAAGAGTCTCTTCTTCCTTTGTGACGGAGACGGATCGTAGTTTGGTGCAACTTCATTTATCATGACATCTACTTAAACGTACGATTTCGTGCCGGATCTATTATCTAGATGCAAACTACGCGTCGTTTATTTGTTTCTCCCCCACGTAAAACGGGACAATGTGCGAGCCTCTACCAAAGAGAGTTTCTTTTGGAAGTTATGTAAACAGTAGTGCACACAAGATGCTTAATATAACTCTCACACCAAAGCAAACCAGATAGATAAATGTTCTCTAGTATTCTTTTGATGATGACATAACGTATTTACAAAAATTTAAAGGAAGGAAACAAAACCAAACCGGTCAGAGAGATTTGTGGGGAGGATAGAGTTTCCAGAGAGCAACAGTTGCATCCTCGGATGCAGACGCCATTAGCTCACTGTCTGGAGAGTAGGACACGGCGTTGCACTACAAACAAACACAAACATTCAGAAAGTTAACTGTCTCCAATTAGTAAAAGAAGAGAGTGGTATTAGTATAGACTAGAAAGTTAAGAGAAACATTCACAAACCGTTGCTCCGTGGTACTTTAGTATCGCTAGAGGACTTCCTTTACGGTAATTGTACACCCTTACTCTGTTTGCCAAATACATGTAACAAACAGGTATATTNGGGGGGGGGGGGGGGGGAAACGTGAACCAGATCATTAAAGTGAGTTTAGATTCTTAAGAAGGGTGGATGCTAACCTGTGATCCCAACCAGCTGTGGCTGCAATCTTCCCATCAGGTCGGATTGAGGTGCCCGAGATGCCTGGCCTTTCCAAAATAATCTCTTTCCTCATTGTTAAAGAACCCTAAGAACATATAAGGCAAACAAAATTTAAGCACTAGATAATAACTTATACAGTGATAGCACAAATTGCTTCATTTCCTTACAGTTGAATGGTTGATATTATACATCAGAATTTTGTCATCTGCCCCTCCTGAGATACCTCCATCGCATGATGATGCAACACATAGACTTAGTACTGCATAAAGAAGAAAAAAATCAATAATGCGGAAAGTTCAAACAATAATATAAGAAAAAAATGGATACAGAGGATGAGAACAAGACCTGGCTCTGAATGAAACTGCACACTTGTTAGAGGAATCTTCGCATTGCGTATATCCCAAAGCAGTGTTGACCCATCCTCATAACTACACAGGTTTAGAATTAACCACCCATGATAAAAACAAAGTATACACATGTATATTTGTCTTTTCTTTTATTTAAAAACGCTCCGGAAAGAAAACATACCCAGCTAAGACATGTAAGAAACCCTGTGATTCAGGAGGGCAAAATAATTGAACTGCCATACACATTCCTGCAGATGACCCAATTTAACACTTTGATGTAAGCAAGCTGCAAAGATGAAATGATGAAGGGACTCTAGTTTCCACAATTTATAATGGAGAAAACATCAATGTTAAGAAGAAATGTACATACAAAGGATATCATACAGAAAACAGTACAAGCTTACCTCTTTCTTTGGTAGAAACACTGGCGGATTCATCAGGGCTACCTTGAGGAAGCTGTATGATCTTGTCTCCAGTATTCAGATCCCATATCTCTACCTTCACATATAAACCAAATTGAAACCAAGAAACTTAAAACCAAATAAGCGAGTGGGGTTTGGTCCAAAACAAAGAATCATATGGGTTTCTAGTCACCTCGGTAGGTTGCTCCCCAGCTACTGCTACGTAAGTGGCACTTTCAGCATGATCTCCATCTGTTACTATCAAAAATTCTTAGTAAATCTTGCGATGTCAGACAAACCGGGAAAAAAGAAACCTCGAGAACAACTCTATGATCTTACATTTTAACATTGACTAATTGCACACAATCAATTCAGTCGAAAACCATGATCAGACCACAAAAATCCTAGAAAAGCCAAGTAAAACATACCTTGAAGCAAACCAGAATCACCCACAGATCCCTCACTATCATCTGTACATTGAACATTACGCGTGTCTTCAGCATCCTGCTCAACGCACTTGTTGGAGTGACCTTCAGCTTCTTTGAGAGAAGTCTTAGGCTTCTTAACAAGAGAGAACTTGCAAAAATGATATGCGCTTGTATTGAGTACTAGTAATGGATCCCTGCCAAACAAAGATTAAGAACAAAGCTATCACAAGAATCAGCGATTATAGTTAGAGAGAAACAAAAACAGTTGAAAAGGGGACCTTGATAGACCACCATCTCCAATATCCCAACACTTGACAGTTCCATCTCTTCCCTGACTATAACCAAAACAGTAGGTAGCTCGGTATTCCCGGAAACAGATTGATTATGAACCACAAATTGGGGAATTTCTTTACGTTTACCTGATAATCTTGCTCTCTCCTAACCAAGGACTAGCTGCTACAGCTAAAACCCCATTTGCTCTACTATGAGCCCTACAAAATCCCAAAAGAAGTAATGAGTCCTACTTCATTATGGTGGGGGAGAAGAAAAGAGAAGTACTTTACAGTCAAAATCACAAACCAAGCTGAAGAAACTGTACGGTGCTGAATGGTATCCCAAATCCTCAACTCTCCATCAGCTGAACTGGAGAAAGAATTAAAAATCTTCACTTTGCATTAACCCATCAAAAAGTAAGACAGGATTTCTAACAAGTGAGAAAAAACTAACTTACCCAGTGAAAAGCAAAGCTTTTGATGGATGGAACGAGACGTCCATAACAGAGTGACGGTGTCCTCTAAGAACAGCCACCGGATCAGGCGGCGGTCTCTTGCTCATCTCCGTTGAGCTTATACACGAAAAAACCCAGTTAGGCCCTTCTAAAAAGTTGTAGAATTGGCCGCGAGAATAGCTTGCTGACGATCCAAAAGAGTCCTGTCCTGTGATGAAGACTGAAGAAGACGATTGATAGTTTAGTAGTTACAATCCTGCCAGTTCTACTTTCTAGAGAAAAACTACACGTCGTTTGGTTTAAACTTAAACAGCAGAGCGTCCGACTTTATTTCACGGGTTTACTATCCGTATGACGGATAACAATATCTGAGTTTCCAAACAAAGCAGACTCTTCACTCTTCTTCTTCTTTTTCTTCATCTTCACGAGACAGAGAGAGCGTTAGAGCCACTGTGAGAGGACCCAAATGGCTCCGAGAACCGATTCACAAACCCTATCCACTGGATCCGCCATGTCAGACACCTCCGGCGAATCGTCAATCGATCCGATCTTCCACATTCTCCGTCTCATCCCTTTCTCATTCCTCCGGCCACCGCGTCTCCGTCTCAAGCTCCCTTCGTTCAATCTCCCCTCTCCGATGACTGTATTCGCCCTAATTCTCCTCACCTACTTCCTCGTCATATCCGGATTCGTCTACGATGTGATTGTAGAGCCTCCAGGTATCGGGTCTACCCAGGACCCAGTCACCGGGGCGATACGACCCGTCGTGTTCATGTCGGGTCGGGTTAACGGGCAGTACATCATCGAAGGTCTTTCGTCGGGGTTCATGTTCGTGCTGGGTGGGATCGGGATCATAATGTTGGATCTGGCATTGGATAAGAATCGAGCTAAGAGTGTGAAAGCATCGTACGCGACGGCGGGAGTGACTTCCGTTGTGATTGGTTATGTTATGAGTATGCTCTTCATCCGCATTAAGATCCCTGGTTATCTCCATTAGAGTTGTTTTTAGATCCAACTTTTTCACTTGGTTCTGTAATTTGGCTCTCTCTAGTTTTAAGATAGATCGTTGAGAAAAGATGTGACTTTGTGTTTTCTTAAACTTCCAGATTTGCTACTTTAGTTCTGAGTTTCTTGTTTGATAATGGTAATTTCAGCTTTGAATGTTTAGACTTGTGCTGGAAATGATCATGCGAAGTTTTCTGCAACAGTTATATTAATACGAAGTGGAGATTTTTGAAGTTGGGTTTGTTGGACGGTGCATAGCTTCAGGTTTTGAGTACGTAAGCATTCTCTAGGCCTGCGAAATCGCAGTTTGCTGATCTCTTTTTCCTTGTGTTAAATCTCATACGCTATGAAAAGATATGCTCTCTCGACTCGCCAGCTTATGAAAAAGGGAAGATATGCTCGTGGTGAAAGCAATGCACCATTTTCACTGTCTGCTACATCAGAATCTGAAACTGTGGATAGCAGCCAAAGTATATCTACACTTGTTGTGATATATGCAACAAAGATGGAACACGACCACCTGTTTATATTAAGCTACTTGCAACTTCACAAAAATAGCTATATTTTGGCATTCGTTTGATGTATCTAACGATACTAAAACGAAGAAGCATTTTGCGAACGTACTTGGACAGAGAGAAGGCAAAATAGTAGTATAAAACTATTCACAGGTAGGTTACTACTAAATCCACTTCTGGCATTTTCACTGCCTTATCTTTTTCAAACTAGTGTTTATTAACCTGCAAAATTCAAAGCTTTTAGTAACGATTATAGCTTTTTAGATGCATTTGGCTATAACGACAAGGTAACTTTGATTACCTGATGAGTTCCTTCTCCACCGGTTTATTCTGAAGTATTGGCTGACTGGAGTTTCTGGAACTGGTATGCATTTTCCAATCACCGCCAATGGCCAACTGGTTATAATAATATAAAAAAATGTCTATCTAGTGAGCCTTTCATGATGAATGTGTCTAGGATGGACACAAAATCAACTAAAATGTTTAAAATCAAACCGAACAAAAAGTTTATTTTATTAGTAAACCTGGACCAAAACAAAATTGTAAACCTGATTATCCACCCTTACAACAGACAATGTTAACGAACAAACCTGATGGAACCGATTCCAATGGAGATGAGCCACATCTCCCAATCAAGCTTAATCGTTGAGGCAAATGTTCCAAGGAACTCGACGATGACTACCTATTAACAACAAGCAATAAACCGTGTGTTTCTATGTCTCAGATGTAAATAAAAAAGTGATTAAAATTACGTTGCAGGAACAAGAGAGAGAGAGTCAGTACCTGTAGCACAACGGTGACACAGATGATGCCCACAAAGAGGTGATTACGGAGAACTCCTTGGAAAATGTTTATTTCGTCTGGCTTCCGTGCGTTGAACTCGTTGAAGATCTAAAAACTAGAATAAGTGTCCAAGCTTTTTCTTAATAAAAAGGAGCCAGCGTCTATCTTTTACCTGGCAGATGACAAAGGCATTGAAGATGACTGTATTCTTCACTCTCTCGGGATTGGGGTTACTCTTCAGATGAAGGATACTTATTCCACGGAAATTGAGGACTAACAAGACTGTCACTTGGTACATCGACTAATAATATGCAAAAAACAATTGGAGCAGCAGATAAGGCTAGAATAATATGACATTTAGAAAAGTGAGTGTAAGAATAAAAAGATAACTTACTTGTACAAGCAAGTTTCTCCACATGATATTTGTGATGAGAGGTTCTCTGAAATTGAGAGATATATACAATCATTATGTAAAAATGGGCGAGAAATTGAGATCACTCGACTTAACTTATGTCCAAGTCTAGTAAAGTCGTACCTTCTGCCAACAGGAGTTCGATCCATCAAGTGATCGGTTGGTGGTTCTGTAGCTAAAGCAAGAGCTCCAAGACTATCCATTATAAGATTGACCCAGAGGAGCTACAAAAATATGGAGAAAAGTCTTTACTAACATGGAATTTTCGTTTTTAAGTTAATGCTTCTGTGCAGATGAGAAAGAGGTAGAACACATTAATTGTATCGAACCTGTACTGCAGTTAGAGGAACATCACCCGAGGATATGGCAGCCACGACATTGATGACAAGAGCTGCGACATTGACCGTGAGCTGAAACTGGATGAACTTTTGAATATTGGCATACACAGATCGACCCCAACGGACAACCTAGAAAAATCAAAAATGAATATCCAATTCAAAATTATAAATATCCTAAATACACCCAAAGAAACATTTCTTTTTTAAAAGTTGCAAATTCAAACCAAAAGTATCATGCAACAGAAGGGTATGAACAGAAAGCCTAGTTTAGAAGAAGTTTGAATCCCTTGGTTTCTAAGGATACCAACCTTCACAACGGATTCAAAGTTATCATCCAAGATAATAATGTCTGACTTCTCCTTTGCAACTTCAGTGCCTTGGATACCCATAGAGAGGCCTATATCTGCCTGAAATTCAGGGGACAAAACATGAATTTTGATTCTCAATATCAATAACGTTCTTTTAAGAGTTTTACACATATGAGGTCTTTGTAGATATATTGAAACCTCATGAAGTGCAGGAGCATCATTGGTTCCATCACCAGTCACAGCCACGACGTGTCCTCTTCTCTTCAGCGATTGCACAAGAAGAAGTTTGTCATTGGGTGATGATCTACCCATTACCTTCAAGTTTTAGCAACAATGTCAGGTACCATCAATTAACTGCCTTCAGTCACAACCTACAGCATAAGGCTCTTACAGATATCTCCTCAGAAATCCTATCTCTTTCTTCTTCTGAATAGGATCGGAATACTTTTCCTTCAATCAGATTAGGCTCACTAGCATCTGAGTCTGAAGCTAATATACCGCACTCCAGTGCAATTGCTTTGGCAGTTTGAATGTTATCACCAGTCACCATTCGAACCTGATGCCAATAGTGTAACTTAGAAGACTATACACGCCCATGAAAAAACAGAGCAGTCTAGAAAATAGACAAAATACATATGAGATGTGTACGGACCTTCACTCCAGCTTGTTGGCATAGTAAAACTGAATTTTTGACACCTGGTCGACATGGATCCTACAATGTATTACAGATAAAAGAACATCCAATAAGTAATCTTACTTTGTACCAAACAATATGGTTTACAGAATCACATCAAGGCACGTCACTAGACTCTTCAAAAAGGTAGGGAGAACACATAGCCATATCATTGATAGCATTTTTTCACAGAATCACATCAACAGCCATAAAGTAATGCTTACCTTAATACCAACAATAGCCAACAGTACAAGATCATCATCAGGTAATACCCATCTTGAAAGTTGCTCTTCATCAGTTGGAATCTTGTCCGCTTCAAGTGTTCCGAAGGCAATTGCAACACAACGGAGACTCCTTGCAGCCATATCATTGATAGCATTTTTTAACTCGGCCATCTGAAACAACAAGACATTTCAGAAGAAAAAACAAGGATATCTATCAAAACTCTCGTTACCAAATCTGGCATTTGTTTTGGGGCTACAAAAGAAAAATACTAAAAAATGAGTTGGGCTTGCATTAAGAAAACGGTCTTAAATTAAGACACAATGATAAGGTAAACTTTTAGTACAAACTATATCACGATAAAGAGAAACACAGTTGCCAACCTTCTCTCCACTCATATCTACAAGACTCTCTTTCTCATCCATATAGTGTGTGCAGGAACCGAATACAATTTCCGCAGCGCCTTTCCAGTGAACATGGACGCTCGAATCTGGCTGAAATTGAATTAAGAATTTATTAGGATGCTGGGTGGCAAGGGGAAAACAACCACAAACGATAAATCAAAAACAAAGCAAAGGCTATTGAGAAGATGGAAAGAGATTACTGATTTCACTGCTACGCCTCCACGTTTCTGCTCTGAGTTGAATGGAAAAAATTGTACAGCAGAAGACTCAGACCTAAGGGCATCGAAATTCATGCCTAACTGCAGAGCTCAAAAAAGGATTAGTTCTCCTTACAGCTGTATAAGCTAGAACCAGAAAATATAGCTGAAAAATAAACCTTTAACGCCCAATTGAGAATTGCCCTTTCTGTCGGCGATCCAGAAACCTGAATCTCACCACTCTGTAATCAGCAAGCAAAGATACATTATTACATCAACTGAAGTAGAAACCAAATGGAAAATCAGTAAAGTTCCAAAGTAATTTAATCCCACCTCAGATCGGAACACACTGCCAGTTGTATTATGAGCAATTCCCTCAACAAGTTTGGATGTAAAAGCAGGTGGCAGTTTTGAGCTGCTGTCCGGAGGATCCATCTTTTGAAACCCAGCATAACACTCAACAACGGTCATCTGAGAAAAGAGAAAGTATTAGGGGAGCCGCTTGTTGGACACACAATTGAAAATAGAAAAAGCTTGCAGCTAGGAATGCTGAGTACAAAAACTGTAACTTTAAATTGCTATTTGTTAGGGTGTTAGCAAATATAAAAAGCAGTAAGAGCACTACGACTCACTTCGTTTAAGGTCAAAGTTCCCGTCTTATCACTGCAAATTGTTGTTGCAGATCCCATGGTCTCACAAGCGGAAAGCCTACGCACCTGAAAATTAACTTCGTATAAGTTGCGAACATCATTCACTATATGAATCTTGTAAATATTTTCATGCAAACAAAGTGAGTCCCAAATGGTAAAAGATACGTACCAAAGCTTTATCTGCCATCATTTTTCTCATGGAATATGCAAGACTGCCAGTACGACGTAGAAAAGATCAGTGACGAAAGACGAACTCGTTCTAGTGAATTTTACAGTAGATCCATCCATTTATATTACTTTTGACCATCTTATAACTACACCCTTTCCAACGCAACTGCTATCATTTAAATGTTTAGATAGACGATAGTAGACTAACGTCAAGGTAACAGCTAAGGGAAGCCCTTCAGGCACTGCCACTACAACGATTGTGACCTACAATATTTGACATGTTGAGCTGAATGGTCAGATATATGAAGAAGAAGCTGACGATGGTATTAGCCATGCTGATTTCTTTTAAGAAACACTTACTGCAACAGTGATGATTTTAACAAGATCATCTAGCACGTGATCAAACTTTGTCGTCCCTCCAACAAACTGTGGGGCTCCATTTGCACCCTTCGTGTGACCAGTAAAGTAGCTGCAGAGAAAAAGATTCGTTCAATGACCACTGACAATTCACTCCAGGTTGTACTCAGTTGTCAGAAAGAAATTCAAAACGCACCGGACGACAAGGACAAATAATACAACGCCAGCAACTGTAAGCCCCACAATTCCGATAAATGTTGCAACACCATTCAAGCGTACCTGAAGAAATCAAAGTTACGTATGAATATTGAGCAACAAATACCAAAAAGAAATATGAACAGAAAAGGTTTACACTCACCTGCAATGGTGTTTCTCCACCATTGTCTTCTGAGACGCTAGCCATTAGTAAGCCCCATTCAGTGTTGACCCCTACCCCAGTAACCTGAGTTTCAAAAGTAACATTTAGACTCCAATAAGTAATCCAGAATTTTTGAGCGCCTCCAGCTCAAATTTTCCTCTAATAAAGTAAAACATGTTTTTGATGCAGAGATTCTCCAACCAAGGATAATCTAGTTCACCAACCACACATCTCTCCATTTTTTTCTCCAGAAAGCTTACATTTACTGTGTCACAGAAAGTAAAAGTTAGTGTTCGTCAAGTCTTACCAGCATTGTCCCATGGCCATCTGCAACTTTACAGCCGGACATTAGGAATGGATTCTTAGCAGAGTTTTTGTGAACCTGCGAGAAACAGCTTGCTCAGACACATGAAATGCAATGACGGCATCGTTGCAGATGCAAAGGCAGAGCCTAAAGCATACAATTTTGCTTTCCCCAGTCATGCTGGACTCATCAACCGCAAGGGAATGGCCAGCAACTAAAACTCCATCAGCAGGTACCTAAGGGAATTATTTGCAGATTAAAGATAAAATCTTTATATACTATTCGAATAAGAGCTGTTACGTTGAAAAATTGGGCAACTTGCCTGATCACCAATATTGAGAGGTATGATATCGCCTACCACAATGTCATAAATTGAAATCTCAACTCGTCTCCCACCACGGGTAACCTAGGCATGTGGAAGATGCACTTCAATAATTAAACCAACAAAAATGATCACATCTATTAGCTGCATGATCATTCAAGCTCTAACCTCTAGGTGTATATTTCTTTTCTCTTCATTTAAGTTCTGGAATTGAAGAGATTGGCGATAATCACTGGTAGCTGCCAAGGGAAAATGTCCACAAATTAGTCTAAAACATACAGCATTCACATATATGAGTGAAATCGAGTTCAGCAAGGAATTTCGGTACCTGTCACCACAATGACAAGAAGAACGGCAAAAGCAATGCTGATACCATCGTACCATCCTTTTTTGATACCCTATGTAGGCAGTAAAAGAAATACCAAACGCTCAGGATGAACAAGAAAACAATAAAATTATGGATAGTGGAGATAAACAATAGACGTGCTATCGAGCTTTAGCGATATGGGAGGCAGAAAAACATAGAAATAAATTGTTTGTTCAAATAAAGAGGTACACTAATCCTGGAAAGTCTTGTTTTTGTAATAATTAGTCAACTGGTCAGCTATGTCAGTTAGAAAAGAACCTGTACAAGGTATGCGCTGAGCAATACATAATATACCAATTCCTAAACTGAATACCTCGGTCTTTATTCCCAATGCTAAAGAAGCAGCTGCTGCTACAATCAGTATGATCAAAGTAAGATCTTGAGAAGCTTCCCATACAAACCTCTATTGGACATGAGGAAACAAAAAAGGAAGGTACCAAGATATTAATTAAGGGCATAGCCTCACAGAATGAAGCGTTAAAATCTCACGCTATTGGAAGCTGCTAAAAAACAAAGATTTAAAACTATTTAATACCCAGAAACTCCTCCCTTTCTTCTGGGGGTATGTGTTTGATCCAAAAGCAGATTTCCTTTTTGATATGTCATCGTCATCCCCATGTATACCTTTCTCCAAGTTTGTTTTCAACAGGTCAGATAACCCTTTGATCTAATGAAATAAAACAGAGGATAAACATACATGAATAAGCTTTATGGCTGAGAAATAAGTGCCGCAGCCAAGAGTAATAAATCAGCTAAAGCAAATACATACTCCTCCAAGTTCTTGCAGAGATTCTATATTATGATCCCTTGATATCGATAGAATTTGCTCCTGTCCAATACCAAAATCCCCACCGCCAGGAGTTGGAGGTGAATTTGTAATTCCTAAAAAGAAACAAACCCCATTCAACAACAGCATACCAATCAGAAAATGAATCAGAAAACTTGGAACAATCAATTAGATTTACAATGATGCCCAAGAAAACATCAAGGTCGGCAAATCTACAGTGACAATACTGTTTTGCTACATATAAAAGGTAATCAACGCAACCCATTACAGTTAAGATCAATCACATTTTGAAAAACATGAATCAGCAAAACAGAGATCATTCAGACTTTCCCTCGACATAACTTGTGACTGCACAACAAACTATAGTGTCAGACAAAACAAGTAATGCATATAAAACGAAAGGTATTAAAATGGTAATCACTTAATACCCCTAAGACACTGCAAGAGAACATATACATGCTTCACAAAATGGGTTGGACAAAAGAAAATTTAAAGAAAAGAATAAGAAACTGAAAGAAGTTACCATTCACTCGGCTTGCAGCTGCTTTAAAAAGGTGTGCAGCCTAAAGGAAGCAAACAGCATTGATCAGACACCGCCTAAACATTTGTAAGTAAATTTACTAGCAAAGCTTGTGTACTCTTATTGCTTGGGCGTGCACTCTCATCTTCCTCAGCATCTGTTTCTTGTCTTCTTCCCTTTTCAAGTCCAGAGTATATCGGAAACGACGAGACGCATTAAGCACAAGCGCCGCTTGCTACAAAACCAAAATTATTTTCTAGAATGTTAGGGAAAAAAAGACAAATAAATACAAACCTGAACTATCTGGATGAGGTATTTCACAACATATCATCCCCTTTCAAGAAAACTAAAACCTGAGAAATCCAATAAAGCACTGTGCAGTTAACCAAAACCAATTCTAAATCAAAAAGACATCAAATTCACCCAAGTTACAAATGCACATAACAGATCAATGAGTCTATGTGAACTGGAACTAGAGACACTTACTCTCCAACGGCGTAACCGCTCCACAGGAGCATTCTTAGTAGTGGTAATGTCAAACGGACTATCTTCATCTTCATAGTCAGTGAAGCTGCTAGTTCCAGCCTCCACGTCTTTGTCCTCCCTTCGTGGAGAATTCTTGAACGGTCCACTCATGGCTGTCGCAGGAGAGATAGCACCACACTCAGACACACTGTTGATTAACCAAATACACTCTTCCTTAAGCTGGAAAACACACACACACTCAAATAAGAAACAGTTCTCTAGCCTTCTGCATTATCGTCTTCAACATAACATTAAAAGTCTCAATCCTAGTTCAAAAACCACAATCCAGTTCAAGAATCTCACTACCAAATCAATCCATAGACGATTTGAAGATTACAGATTAACAAAACTCTTCCTGAACAAGGACAACTCTCGCTTTTCACTGTTCCAAAGCAACAACCACTCTCTACTCACCAGCACCGAAACCTAACAAACTTCCGAGACGGAAAACAGTACGTTTCCCGATTACGGCGGGAAAATCACAGAAACGAACAATCGCCGGAGAATTTTCCCGGAAATTCAAAATTCAAAATTCAAATCGAGATGATAATATAATCTGATGGAGCAGTCCAACAAAACGTGTAGGATAACATCGTGAATCGTGCCAGACCAGGAGAGGAATTGAATAAACAACATACAGAGAGTAAAGGAAAATCTCTGAGATTTCGAGAAGGTACCTCGATTATCGGCGGAAGGAAAGTTCAGAGGCGTTTCTCAGCTCTTTTCCCTTTGTTCTTATGATTCTATGCTGAACTGATTTTCCATCACTTTCTCGAGAAAACAAAACGAACGAGAGAGAGAGACACACAGCGCGCGCTTTAGGAAGCTTCCTCCAAGTTAGCTTTGACTCTTCCGTCGTCGTCACTCGGGTCCTCGTTAATCTATTTTTAAATTTCTATAGAAAACAAAAGTTTTATAATATTCCTTTATTTCCCCCATGAGATTTTTTTTTTCTAAAGAGAATTAACTATACATTATACAACAAAACTATATAAACCATAACATAATACGATGGATTCTTATGAATGGATACGTTGTCATATTGGTGCCACATTGTTCAGCTTTTTATATCGTTAGTTATTGAGTATCAAGACTCATATTATGACCCTTGATTTGGGTTATATTGTACTCTATATACAGATAGTTAGAGTAACGTTTCAAACAAAACAAAAAGATGATGGCGTCTCGTTAAGTGCTCAAATGTATGTGTAATGTAAGTAATAAAATATAGCACATATTCTGAATCTCTGATCGAATGATTGTTCACTAATTGCAGTCAAGCCTAAGTAAGCATAGTAAAACTTGTGGTTATGTTTTGATTATCTTCTAAAATGATGTTATATAGTCGAATTATTCGTTTATCAATGTAAAACATATACTGATCGTTTGATTATTCACTAATTGGTCATCTTTGTAAGATGTATCGATGTAAAGACAATCTCAGTGATCCCTGAGTAAGGCTAACTGATACACCAGTTTATGATATTATACACTGAGAGAAAATACGTTAACCTGGCTCCCATGTGTATCAATCATATTATTATTATGCTAGTTGAAGTTCAACACTACTGCAAGTCTGCAAACCAAAAACTGTGGCGACTTTTATTTCGATTTCAAGATTCTATAACTACAGTACATGCAAGTTGTAAAGAGAATACATATTTTCTAGTATTCAAAACAGACACCCAAATAGATGGGCCATACTGAACTAGATATAATAATACTGGGCTACAGGCCCAATAATATCAGTGCGAGTCTATCCCTTGGAATACTTATTGGGCAAAGAGTGAATGGAAGAAAGTTTTTTTTTTGACAGATCGTGGGCAATAACAGATCTGGGCAATAACAGTAATAAAACTCTTAGACCACCTCCACTGGGAAGTTCTCCTTTGAGACTCTAAATATATTCTAAATATATGTATTATGTATCTATATATGTATGTATATATCATATAAGTATATGTGGAGTCCATAATTATTGTGGAACCCCATAAATAAGAGTTCTTATTGTTTCCAAAAATTATTTTTTAAGAATTTTCATCTATTTTTTTAGAACTTTACAATTACTTATACCTATATAATATATATACATATATACATACATAACACATATATTAAAAAAAAAATGGGAGAACCTCCATTGGAGGTGCTCTTAACATCATCCGATGTCGGTAATCATTTGGACCATAAGAGTCGTAAGACTATGAAAACTCTGTATGAGTCGATCGAAAGACATGAAGTGATCGTGTGATTGTAACATTGTCATTTGCTAAAGGTGAGTGTGTTAAGGGTGATTGTACGTGAAACAAAAGTGTAACACTTAATAATTTCGAAACATTTTCTAATGCATATCAAAGTGTCACATGAAGTTTGGCTTTTCGGAAACAGAAAAGACATGAGAGTGCCTAGCCGCAATGATTTGAGGTTTGAATATCAAACCTTATCTACTCCCAACACATATATCAATAATTGAAATTAATGAGTTCCATTCGGAATATGATAAGATCTGGCGTTGTAGAATCCAAAGAAAGAGATAGGAGAAGAAAGATTGAAGAAGAGTTTTTGGGTTTATCCACCAAAAGAAAAAAAAAAAAGATGATAAGTGACGTCCCAACACCTATCCACATGTTCTTGCCTCTGTCCCTTTTATCATGTACATGCGATTCCAGAACTTTATTAGTACAATTTTGTAGAAATTGATCAATTTGTACGACTTGTTCCAATATAATATCTATTAGATCTTACCTATATCATTGATGTCATAAGCAAAAAGTCTTTACCTAAATGAAACAAATACGGAAAGTTTCTATACGTGCACTCAATTTAACGTTGGAAATTGGAATGTATAGGCAGTTATCTAGATATCAAACAAAGTATAAACTATACATTTAAACAGAGTTAGGTATCCAATATAATAGTGCAGCAAAGCTGCTCCTTACAATATACTTCCTCCGTTTCATATTACTTGTCGTTTTAAGTTTATACACACATATTAAGAAAACATATGATTTTGTATATTTTCAAAATTAAAACACAATTATCTATACACCTAACCATATTTCAACTAATAAAAAAATAAAATAGAGAATCTTATTAATGAATTTTGCATTGAAACTCTAAAACGACACTTATTTTGAAACAATTTTTTTTTCCTACAACAACAAATAATATAAAACGGAAGGAGTATTCATATATAACCAAAATAATATTAAAACAGAAAATCAGTTTAAATATTAGATTAATAGACTTTGTAAAACGAAACCATCCAAATTTTTGTTCTAGTTGATACATTTTCAGTAATTCATCTTTGAATAGTTTCAACTTTTCAATTTATTTAGAACAGTGGATTACTAAATACACCATCTTTTTACTACAGGTTACATATTATACTAAACACTGGTGATCGATTGTTTTACATAGTTGACTAGTAAGTAGTAACGCAACAAACTTCTAGCACTTTATTTTACATTGGATTCATTTCAAACAAATTATAATCTAATTAAGTTGACACTATATTTACAATTGGCCTATTTAAAGTTTTGTAGTCTGTATCGTAGCTATTCCATTGTATGTTAGAGCATCCACAATGGTGAGACCATTGTGGAGTCCTTAAAAAAAAAAAAAAATTGATTTTTTTTTTTTATTTTTTTTGATTTTTTTTCAGATTAAAAAAGAAAAAAAAAATTAACCAATCGCGTGTCGCCACGTGTCGCAAATAGTGTAAGGACCGATCCTTATTTAAAGATTTTAAGGATCGAATCCTTAGGTTTTAGTGGGGTCCACTGATTATTTAATTATTTTTTCGCTAAGGACTCCCCTTAAGGATTCCCCATTGCGGGTGCTCTTAGAAACTTCAAATTTTGAAACAATAAGTTTGTACTGGACTTCCATTATAACCATCAATATCATTTACTGTAAATATGTTTGTGCATATTGTTTCTGATGTCGATAGCAGTTTCCAAAACACATTTATAAGTCGGTAAACTTTATCATGTTAAGAAGAAAAAAAGAACTTTATCATATAGAGTTAAAACTGCCTATATAAGGACAAACAAGAATTCGGCTATTCTTTTTCCGCAAATACGTATTATATATATTGTTGGATTACATAGAGATGTCGTGCGGTCTAGAACGGCCTAACCTAGTTTACGTAGATACTTCTATGACAAGTAATACAGAAGAAGTTATGTTTCTTTCATACTTCAAATTCAGCTTTGATATATAATCAATACATAAATATCCAATACTATATGCTTTTGTTTGATGGCTCCAAGCAAAACTAAACTAAAATGGAATCAAAGTAAGAGATACTCGAATATGCAATGGAACCGAGTAATTAGTAAGACGATTTGTTTCTATATCTTTTTTTTTTTTGTGGACACACAACAAATGAATTTTCTAAATAAGTGAACGTTAAAGATACATAGATTGTATCGTAACTCTTAGGGCCACAACACTTTTTATTTTTCCTTCTTGTCTATATCATGTCTGGCCAGCTAAGACGTACAGCAAAACTTTGGCCCCATTCATATACCGAAATGCTCGTGTCAATCACTCAAAGGAACTTCTGATATTCGATCTTTATCTAATATATTTTCTGTTGATTCTTGCGGTAAAAGTGAAACTAAGTTCATAAAACAAGCTAAGGAGCTTGAATTCTGTGTTCATTGGTCTCTACATTTTCTTTGTACCTTAGACCATCTCCATCAGGGGTTCCTAGGGAGAGGTTCTTACCGGGATTTAAGAACCGGTTCTTAAATCCCGTTAAGAACCCCTCCCTAAGAACCCTTCAATGGACATGCTCTTAGAATTCAGTAATTTCTCTTATGAAAAAGGATGGTGTTTAATCTTATCCATGGTTCCATGTTATTCGGTTTATTATTTTCTCAAACACATAAAAGTAAAATATATAAAAATGGCAGTCACTGAAATGAACAAGAAGAATGGTAAACAAATTAGTTAAGAATGACAAAAATCTTTATTTAAACAAAACTGAATTCCACTCATGTAATCGGAGAAACAACGAAATTATTTACATTAAACCCACAAGAACCCCTCATTGAACTTAACCAATGTCACCACCAAGAGGGGTGTTTGTAGCAAATAAGAAATTACAGGGGAAAATCTGCCAAAACCTCAACACTGAGAGTAGCAAAACCAACAAATAAATTAAATATATATATTCTTTCTTCATTTGCTCTGTTTCTTTCAATAATACAAGACGAGACGACGATCACAGGAGGAACAAGTGTACTTGCGTTTGACCTTGAAACAGAGTGGCAAGAAACAGAACAACCACTTGGTCTCAATATCTACAGCCGCCACTTTTCCGCCGCAATAAGGACACACACCCGGTGCTTGTTGCCGACCAAGCTCTGTCTTCTCCTCGTGATACACAAACTCCAAACACATTATTGCTTCTTTCTTACTTCAACTCTCAGAGACACCTTTTGTGTTTATATACTGCTTATGAGCTTGTCTCTCTTTCTTTCTGGTACGTTTGCTAGGAAAACTCTAGAAGTGTGAAGAACAAGAAAAGAGAAAATGAAATTTTTTCTTTTTGTTACCAAAAATGGGAAAATATATTGCGTGAAGATGTTTTCTTTTGTTGCTGTAGGGTTTAGCAGTACAATGACAATGGATTTATAGAGGATGGAAGGAGGATTACGTGGCATACTCTCAAACGTTACTTGTTTAATTAATTTATATATTTAGTAAATGTATAAAATAATTCATATTCCAACAAAAAAAAAATTGAGTCTTGGAAATCAAATACCTGTTGATGATATAATTTGACAGCTTTCATGAAATATAAACCAAGTATTTTCTAACATAAATACAAATATTTAAGGATGGGTACAAAAAATCAAGTCGACAAAAAAGAAACAAGTGTAATGTCATCTCAGGTTTCAAAAGAAATAAACACAACATACTAAAACAGATTCAACAGGAATCCAGAGGAAACTTAACAGTGACATACATGGCAAGAAGAATTGGACAAAGCAAGATAAAAAATAAATACCACAGTTTACAACAAAAAAACCATCATTTATAGACATTTACAGACCACTTTACTATAGTTTGTTTGAGAGATTGCTTCAAACTGTTTGTTCAGTTGTTACTGACTGATATGAAGCATATGATACATAAGTAGAAACTTAGCCAGCTGAGACTTCTCGAAACCTAGATAAAGCATATCAGAGAGTAAAAGAAAAAGATTAGTGCAGCAAGCATTGTCTTTGTATTATCACTGCTATATGACTCAATAATTTCAAAAAAGTGTGTGTTACATTCAGAGCCAGTTCTTCAGAAGATGTAGAGTAGTAGAACGGCATCTTCAAAAACAGAGCAGTCTAGAAAATAAATAAAATATGAAGAGAAACTCTCAGGGATGGAAGCAAATGAGATATCAACAGACCTTGAGTCCAGCTTGTTAACATTAGTACAACTGATTTTGGCAACACATCAAAGATGATTTGAACTTAGTCTACCCTTTGACAACTTCTCATACTAATAGTGCATTGCAAACAGAAATCTCTCCTTGGCGATTATAATAGATCCAACTCGTTCTAGTCCAAATAGTTTTATTCAAACACAAGCCAAACACAACATAATGCATATATGTAACTTTATAAAGTTAGTAATAGCGTTAATGATAGGTATTATAAAAGGGCAGATCACTTTATATGTCTTTTCTTCTTCATCTTATTCTTCAGTTTAATCTGCTGTTGCTGCAACTTCAAGATACATGTGTCCTGGCTTCCCATCCATGGTTTTCCTTATTACTGCTTTGTGATCACGTGCCCACTCTGAAGATTCACCATTATACTTATAACTTACGTAGAAGATTGCATTTTGAGCTTTCAGCTTCTCATGGCCTTCTTCTGTGTCTTCTTTAGTTACTACAACCACCTTCTCGATCTCCAAGGGTGGAGGAGCAGTCAATTCCTACAAAAGAAAAGGTTCATTTTCTTTCTTTTTTTGGCAGAGAATCTCTCAAGGACTTACGTGATTTGTTTTTGAGAAGAAGGCGATTTCAGTGAATAGATGTAGCCAGTCATTCTCCTGCAACTCTGATTCTTGCACCTGTGATGAGAGATCCACAGAACAAAAAAAAATGTATGTAATATGTCAGACAAATTGCCTTGTCAAGCTAAAAGAAAGATGTTGCAGAATCAAAAAGTGGACATGATCATCAAACCACATAATAGTTAATATTGTCACGAGCCAATTCTTCATCAGACAACCATTTGGGTATTGGTTCTTTGTAGAAACCATCAACTGCCGAATCGTCCCAACGTGTATCCACACGATCGTTACCTTTAAAAGAGTTGTCTATAAACAGTTAGTTCTCTTAAAATTAAACCAGAACTCCTAGTGATTTATATAAACACTACTAAGACATCCATCCGTAAACACACATAGACCATGAATGTTGGTGATTTATATTCTTACATTTGATTCTGCAGGCTAAGGTATTCCACATAACGGAACAGTCTGGAGAATAATCTTCGTTTAACAAGGTCTGAAAAGAGAAGACCGAGCCAGAGACAGGATCCTTGGCTTCCAAAGTTACATAGACGTAGTCGTATGCAGTAGAGACAACATTATACTTTTCCCAGCGCACAAACTTGAAGTTTGTTCCCTGTCTCAGAGCAAAAACAATAGCTCACAATGAAAAAGCGAATCAAGGTAACATAAAATTGTAACACCCCACGCCCGCTCTCTCGGTCCGTGGGCCCTATCCCGTTCCAACGGTCGGTCCGTTAATTTTTCGAGACTCGAAATCATTGCTTACTAACCCTACAATCACCACATGACTTTTTTCCCGTGCTTCGGCCTCACTCACACGGTATCCATCCTTAGACTACTCCAGCTGAAACACGCTTAATTTTGGAGTTCTAAACGGATGTATTCCCGAAAAAGTAATTCGACTTTGGTGACATAGATAGACAAATCAATTCTTTTAAGCTTTTCCATATATCACAACTCGGAATGTTACAAAAATATTGGTAACAACTCTAGCCAAAACATACAATCATGCAAACCACCGTTTATAAACAACTCTTTTATTAGTGTTTACGGATGGATGCACTAAAAATTAAGACACATGTTATTATATTACAATAAAAACACGACTCTAAGAAACTCTCCAATAATCATCGCCTAATCCCAAACTCTCAAAACAGTTGTGTTTTTCCTTCGGTCTGCTTCTTGTGGGATCTCAAAAAATTAGGGTTTGAAGAGATATAATACTATTTGGTGATATGGGGGACTCGTCGCCAGAGTATGATCCTGATTATGCCCGATTCGCAGCGGAGGTATTATTAATCATCTTCTCTTTGTAGCTTCCTTTCATCGCTAGTTCTTGGTTAATTCTCATATATTACTTAGGTGCGAGCGCAATTGAAGGAGTTCGCCAAAGATGAACATATTTTCGCAGCCTCCTCCTCCTCCTCCTCCTATGATCCGTCTGATCAAGGGTGGTCCTCATACGTTACAGATGCCAACGTACGTAACATCTTGACTTGTTCATTTCTCCTCATCATCACGTGACTTTTTGTTCACCATTAGCAAAATCTGTGCATGCGTGTAGGCATTTTTTGCTGGTAGGAGAATAAAACCTAAAGCTTGGCGCGTTCATTATGACAGAGGCCTCTGCGCTAGACTTGCACTCTACTGTTACAATCTTCAGAATCGCACAGCTTATGATTTTCAGGTTATCTTTCAGTTACATGAGCAGAATCGCCTTTCCTTCACCAAGTCTTTCATAACATGTGAGGTCGTTAATCTAGCCGACCGTTCTCCACTCATTTTCGAGACTTGCGTTAAGCATATTGATGATCAAGTTACACACGTCCCCAATTTGTGGTGGGAGACTCACATTTGCAGAGTGGAAGGTATAAAAAAAATCTAGCCGGTTTCTTAACTGGATTATTAACTCATGATTTGATTTTTTTTTTTACACTTTTCGGTTAAGAGACGGCTCTTATATCTTTTATTTAAGAGACGATTCTTAGTTTTTCTTAGTTTTAACTAAGAAAAAATAAGAACCGTTTCTTATCCGAAGCTAAGAACCCTGGTTAAGAGACCAGGGATAATTATGATCTTACTGAATGGAGGTTCTTCCGCCATTATCATAAGTTTTTATTTGTGTGGTTAAAAAAGGTAGCGAAGAGGCTGATTATGAGTGGGATGATAAAGCAGTAAATGATTATTACAAAGGTGAAATGCCTAAATGGCTGTCTAATGAAGATCAGCAACAATGCTACGTGGTAATAACTCTTCTGTCTAGTAGTCAATTCATATATGCACAAAATCATTTATGTTTCTATTGTTTTTTTTATTACTATTGGGTGTGTGGATGCATAGGTTAAACAATCAGAGCTTCATGACGAGAAAAACGGTTGGCTGCCTCTCTTAACTGAGTTTGCCTTCTTCACGAAATGGAATGGACCGCTCAGTCCGGGAGAGATTGAGGTTTGCCGACCTTTGATTACTCAGCATGTGGTTGTGGAATCTCTTGAAGAAGGTGAGAAAGAGCCGAGTGATAAGCTCAATGCGGCCAATGCAATCTTCTACATATCTTTTGAGTGCGTGGAGGATAGTGCTGGGAATCGGGTCAACCCGCGACCCGCGACCCGCAACCCGCGGGTTGATGAGTATTTTTTTTTTAAAAAAAGTTGACCCGCTTGACCCGCAAAACAAATTTATCCAACCCGCACCCACCCCGCTAAAACCCGCGGGTAATCCGCTTGACCGGCGGGTAAATTAAATAATAATAAAAATTATTATTTTAAATATTTTTAATAAAAAAATATCTTTTTATATATATATTTTAATTAAAAAAATATTTTTTTTATAATATTAACGATATTTTTTATTTTTTATTTTAAAATATTTTTTTTTTACAAAATTTATTTTTTCTTTTTCTTTTTTTGCGGGTTCGCGGGTACCCGCGTTTAAATTTGGGTTGACCCGCACCCGCCCCGCGAAAAAATTTCTTAACCCGCACCCGCCCCGCGACCCGCGAAAATCCAAATAACTCGACCCGCACCCGCCCCACGGCGGGTCAAACGAGGCGGGTCCCGCGGGTTGACTCAAAAATTCCCAGCTCTAGTGGAGGATCCAACAATAGGTCGTTATAGGGCGGTTTTACGGAAGACGATGGATGGGAAACCTGGGCACATGCGCCTCGAGGTTACGTGTTGGAGCGTCTGATCTCGAGAATATTAATAAGTAATAGATGTATGATCGTTATAGGGGCGGTTTTGATCCTCTTCGAAAATAAAGAGGTTTAGGCTCTGTGTATCCCATGTTTGAGTAATACACATCTGGTGGCAATTTGCTGAAAGAGACTCTTAGGGATAGAATCATAGAAGCAAGTGAGATAGTAGACATAGTAGAACAATATTATTTAGACTCTGTTTTGCAGAACAAGTTTACGAAACCACTTCATTTTCACATTCCATATGTAGGCATTTAACAAATTATCTTTTCATGTCAAATTGTTTTATGTGGTTGATGATTTAAACTTACCCTTGGAAATTCGTATTCTCACTATCATCGAACTTAGTTACCGTAACACAAGAAACCCCTAAAAGATAGCTGGGTTTCAAAAAAAGAGTTAATTTACCATAGTCTAAATCATATTAGAAAACAACATACTTTTCCCAATTGAAACTCACTAGTCACTATTATTATGCACACTCACTAACCATCGAAAATAACTATTTTAAGTACCTTTTTGATATGTTTTTAATATGTTTTTATGTTGAGAAATTTGTGTAGAGATCATCACTGCAGATGACCTAATGAAAAATAGTCTAAGTTTTGAGTGCAAATGAGAATCAACCATGTTGATGGATTTTTTTCATCGTGATAGTGAAGAGTATTATTCAAAGGTTTTGAGTGCAAATGAGAATACTATGTATTTATGTAAAGTAGTTCAATTTTTTGATCAACTATAAAGGTTTTTTAATCATAGTACTCAAAAAGATTGAACAATAGATGTAATATAATTTATTAATTAAGATAAAATATTCATGTGTATGTATATAATAACATAAATCTATACATAACTCAAACATGGATATGACAAATGTTGATACATATTAACAAGATCCCAAAATTGAAGTTATATTTAACAACAAGATAAAGATTTCAATTCAAATCTATAAACTCATATCTCTTTAAATCTCATTTGAAATAGCTTGAAAATAAAATTGATTAGAACACAAATGAAAGAAAATTACTTGGGTGGAAGTGTCCTCTCCACGCCTGACATCATGTATATATATTTGGTTATGTTAGAGTAACTATAACAATACATCATATAAAAATTCATTGTTTTTGTGCACATGGGGTACAACTAGACCAAAAATATGAGACAAGTTTTCAATGTCTATCTTCTATTATGGCAATACTAAAAGCTGCATCCACATGAAAACCAATAAGAACAAAAGAAAATGAGCTCAATGGAAGATTTTTTTCCAAATTTATCGATTTGAATTGAAGAAAACTTCAAATTGAGTTGGCTACACATAATCCTTATTTTTATTTTTTTCAATCTTGTTTTAGTTGTTATTTATTGTCTTTTCATTATTTAATCTATCACATCTCTCTGCAAAATTAGACAGCGGTTTTAAGAAACTGAGAACTAACAACATCTGACATGAATATGTAAATGACTTTGATTAAGAAAACAATATCAATAAACAAAAACAATAAAGAAAAATACATAATCTCCTATTCACTCCAAACTTCTGCAAAGATAAATGTTTTAAACAGTCTAGTTGGAATTGTATATGATGAGACTCCAATTGTATAGTTCAAGTAGCATAATATCCAAAGAGACTTCAGATAATCTCTTTTTTCACCATGGCTATTCTTACATTGTGCAATTAACTCTTTATCCTCCACTATTATAAAATATATTGAAACTTGATGTCATGCAGAGAAAACATAATGTACAAAGTATGTATATAGTAAACTGCAACATAGTAAAATGCATAGTTGTTAATTACAAATGCTTCAGTCTATAACATCTAGAAAAAAAAGATTTCTTTAAATCACATCACTTACATCTCCAATATTTCTAAACTCTGGATTGGAAATACTAATGCTACCACGTATTGGTTGTGATTGCAAGTAGTGAAACGCCTTGTGGACAACTGTGAACACTTTGGCGTCATTTAACATGTGATGTAGTTTGACATCACTCTTAGAGTGAAGTAGTCTAATATGGCATCCAATATATGTTTTTGAAACTTTGTAGAGTGTTATAATAAATATATGTTTTTACCTTATAATCTGTTAACCATTTTTAATGTAAAATATATAAAATTTTAGATTACAAAGCTCGAACCCAACACTATTATCTCATACTTATGGTTGTTACTATTAGAGGTAGTTATATTTTAGCTTATAATCTATTAACCATATTAAAGGTAAAATATATGAATTTTATATTACAAAAACTTGAACCCAACACTATTATCTCATGCTTATAATTGTTACTATTGGAGGTAATACTATCATGTAAATAGATCTCAGTTCTGATTTGAAAACTGATCACCTTAATTTTCACTTCTATAATCAATAAATTCTTAGGAAAATAAAAGAAATAATTTGGAAAACATAATTAAAATATAGTAAAAACCAAGAACTAGACCTTATATATTTGAATTTAACAACTGTTTTTGCCTAATATATAAATAATTGATAATGATTACTTGTAGGCTTGTATACATATAGTCAATTACTACATACTTATACTTGATTAGTACTCCCTCCTTTAATTTTTTTTTATGTTCCACAATATCAAAATGTTTTCAATTCTTATCGAAGCCTAAAACATTTCATATATTTTGGAACGGAGAGAATAAATAGTAATGGAGGATTACAGGGACATACAGTATAAAAGGTATATTAGTTTGAGCAACTTCCATAGTTTTTAATATATAAACACATTGGCCATTAATTAAGCCAACACTGTCTTGCACTCTTTAGCATAATGACATTTCCAGTCTCCATTACATCCTTCAGTAAGACAAATGATATATCCAGTTCACCGCGTAAAGCCTTATCTCATCACATTATGGATTAATCCATTCAAATAAGTGTTGTACATTGTAAGTCAAAAGACTCAAAACAGTTATTTGACGCGTGGCATTTATGATCTTTGTATAAATATCTTATAATCAAAACTATACGAAATATAATGGAATGAAAAAGTAACGCTATTAAAAAGAAAAAAAAAGCTATGTTAAAAGCACATTCTATCATGAAGCAGAGAAAGCTTATATGTTTGTTACACAAAGAACAATGCAGTCAAGTTCCACTTTTCTTGGGTCATAACTAATACATATACTATATGATTATAATAGCAACTTGGCAAGATAAACTACATATGATTATGAAAAGAAAAAAAAAACAGTAACTAAAACCAAATCTAACCATCAAAGAAAACTTGGATTCTACTGGGTAGACAAGTGCCCATGAATCCTTCCTCCTCGTATACCTCCCTTTGGTCAATCATATCTATACCTCCCAAACATAGGTTAATTACACTTATGCCCTCTTTCCCGCCGTTTTTGACCGTTACTAAACCCGTTTGAAAAACCTCTTTCACCCACTCTTCGAACAAACTGTTAGCAAAAACCCCACACCCTTTGTAGAACTTCTCGATCAGTTCCGGTTCGACTGTGAACCTGAATCTCTCTTCCGGTTTCCCGAGGATCTCCTCGCAAGACTCTTCGAACTTCTCCACGAAAAATTTAGTTATATCTTCGTTTGACAAAACTGTGAAATCAAACCGGTTCTTGATCGAACCTAGAAAACGTTCTTCAAACCCACTTGAGATTTGAGTGACCGGTTTAGCTTCTTCTTCTTCGGCATCAACTCTTAAGTTGAGGTCTAGAGTGTTTGATCCCAAAGTCAACTGTCTTGAGAACTCATTCTTGATGTTGCTTGTGTCGCAAGTCACATCCTCTTCCTCCTCTTGGATTCTTGGATTCTTCGTCTTAATCATCGTCGGTGCAGCATCAGATTCATGTTTCCTCTTGTGGCTAACCAAACTAGAACTCGTTTTCTTACACTTCAACATCATTGGTATTACAACATGTTTGTTCTCTACACATTCATCATCTTCTCTGGTCAAAAGAAAGATCATTTGTCTCTTCTTTCCTTGAGAATCATCCAAATCTCCAGCCTCGAAGCGATCAACGAGTAGTTTCTCAAATCGTTCATCTGCTAAATCAACTTGCTCTATCAAAACAACAACCCTTTCTCGGTCCTTCAACGCTTTCTCTAGCTCCTGGCAAGCTTCACTTGCCTTGGATGTTCTCATATTAATCTTCAGCATGTTATCATTGACTGACCCGAAAAGAGAAGTTGTGATCGTAAGAGCCAATCTTCTTTTCGCAGTCACGTCGTTCCCCGAAAGAAGCATCCAAACATCTCTCCTCTTTACAGATTCTTCCATGGCTTCAACCACTGAAGGAAGAACTTGACTTTGCCATGGAATGTTCTCGTGAAGCTTCTTTGATAATTTGCTCATTGTAATCTCTCTCTCTGGCTCTTCTTCTTCATCCGATCCCTCTTCATCAGATGGAAATGGAGAATGACCAAGTGCAAGAGTGATCTTGGTTTCCACATCTTCATCATTGCTAATCTTGAACCCATCCAAACTCAGTTCATCGGTTAGATTCTGTTTAAGACCTTCTTGATGATTACTCCCGAAACTAAACTCAATAGTACACGAGTTCTGTCGTCTGAACTTAGCCACAGAACTAGATGCACGTGAGTCCACAAAGGAAATGGTGGTTGTAGAATCCTGTAAAACAGAGCTGCTCTGTTTCCTGTGAAGAGCTTGACAGAACCGGTTCCACTTCTTCCTAAGTCCACTCAACTCATCCTGAAACTTAAACCGACCACAAAAAGAAAACCCAGTTCAAGTAACCGAAGGACACAACAATAACGAAGAAAGATCATTCACTTATAAACAGACATTCTACCTTTTTGTTAATGTTGTTGGCATCACCATGAGGTTGCAGCCACGGAGGTAAGATTTTGTGTTGAGCTGATATAAAAGCTTTAGCTTCTTTCTCATAGTTAAAAGCACATTCTCCACAAAAACTGAGTTTATCTTCTTCTTCTTCTTCCTTAACTCTAAAAGGCTTCATCTCCATCACTTGAGGAGCCATCTCATAGTTGTTACCACTGAAACATCAAGAAGTTTAGTATCAACCACAAGTATCTAAGTTATTGATCAATGTTCAGAAAAGAATAAGAAGAAGACGAAAAGAAGAACCTGGAAGCATGGAGGGTTAATGAAAGTCCTCCTGAAGGAACTGAAACAGCTTGAAGAGCCCATTGAACATCAAGTGGAGGTTGCTTCATTTGACACCTCATGTATGTTTGGTAAGAAGCTGTCCCCAATAGCCAAACTTTAGCTCCTGAGTTGCTATAATCAAAAACCAACCTCCCAATCTCCTCCACTAGATGATTCGCTGCGCTGTAATGCGATGAAGATGCGCTCTTAGGACCGCTCCACACTGCCCAATTCAGATCACCAAGACATACAATCACACCTTTTCCACCCCAAGATGTGAAAGAATCAATCTTCCTCTTCAGTTCTCTAACTTGTCCCTCTATATCCTCTTTCTTCATGTAATTCAAACCAACTTGAGAAAACTGAAACTTGATGAAATGAGTTTGCTTTAAATCATCTGGAACTTCTCCTCTCTCAACTCTACTCATGAGTTTTGAAACTAATCCTTCTGTGAGAGACACAGAGTCTCCAACTATGACTGTGTTCCTCTTCTTGTTGTTCTTCTTCCCTAGAAGCACTTCAATGACAGGGTTTGCGTCTTCTCTAGCTTGATCTTGAGTTGAGATCTTTCCTTTAGGGAAATGAAAAAACGGGTTCTGCTCAAAGGGGTGATGATGAGAATGCAAGAACTTATTAGGGTTAGGGCTTAAAGTCCCTCCTCCTTGATTATTTTCACTAGAAGTAGGAGAGCAAGGAGAAGAGAAGACACCAACAGAGGAAGAAGAGCCATAGAAAACAGGGGAAACAACAGAGGAATCATCATCCTCTATGTTACTCTTCACTGAAACGCTAGAGAGTCCAGCTTCTCTCATCACTCTGCTCACACTAGGATCATCAAGAATCGACACAACGAGCTGCTCGAGCTCGACTTTAACCGCCAAGAACGGCTGGTTTTGCTGGCTCTGCTGCTGCTGCTCCACACACCCTCTCCTCTGATGAGCCTGTGCTCTCTTCAGAGCTGCGACCAAGGCGTTGGAGAGAGAAGGCTGAGTCTGAAACAGAGGGTTTGGATTGGTGGGAAGCCTGTTGAGTGCAACATTGAAACAGAGCTCGAGAGCTCGGCAATGGAGAGAAGGGTGAGCTATGTGACGACCAAGGGATGTGAGAGGATGAGATTTGAGACAAGCCCTTCTAAAAATGTTTGATCTTGTGGAAGTTAAAAGCGTCGAAGCTACGTGAAGAGGAGTGACCTGAGAATGGCCTCTTCTTCTTGCTAAGGTTAGAGATTGCTTCAAAACTGAAGCAGCCTCTGGTGTTAGCGTCTGGTGCACGGTATAAGCCCCTGTACGCATCACTAAACCACTCACTTTAAATCGTTATAACACTCTCGTGATTTCTCTCTATCCACAAAGGTTGAGACTACTTTGAAGTTTCTTTAAGCTTAAAAGAAGAAATAATTATGGAGGAAGCAACTTAGTGTTATAAAGATATGTTGTTTACTATGAGAAAGGTATCGAAGAGATGAGGGCAAGCAAGTTATGGTTTTATATTGTTGGGTTGGTTTCATACTTTCGATGTTGTTCTTTTTTAATATTTATTAAATATATAAATACCATATTCTTCTATGTTTTTTTGTGTTTAATTAAATTATACTCGCCTTTTGCTTTCGTCTTTAAATAGCAAAACAGCTTTCGGAAGCTTTTTTGAATTTCCCACTTCCTTCAAGCTTCGTTTCCCTCCACCGGTTCGGGTTAAAAAAATGTATTGAACTATATTAAATATCATCTTTACATACATATGAATGTTGAGGGCCAGCTTAATATTCAAGTGTTTTATAGTTTTTATACATACAGATAACATTCTAATATAATAGAATTTAGGCACTCTAAAGTTGTTTATTTCTATTTTTTCAAAAAAATATTTTGGGTTTACCATAAACGTTTTTAGATGAACCTTTTCTATTATTATAGTAGATTCCCCAACAAACATAGTTGTAACAAAATTCAGAAATTTGCTAGTATTTAACAAAAATAATAATATTTCCCCTATTTATTTTTACTTGTCGTTTTAGAATTGTGAAAACGGATTAAGAGAATAATTAATTATAGATAAAATATCATTATATAAATAACCATATTTCAATAAATAGATAAACTGCATAATAGAAAAAATTATATATTATATAAAGTTAATAAATTTTATATTATAGTTTGAGAATGTCTTCAAATTTGAAATATATTTTTTTTCTAAAATGTGGTCTGTTAAAAACTGAGAAAGTATTAATCATACCCTATGTCTTTAGTCTGCCAAACCATCTCTATTCATACATATAAAATTTAAGAAGACTTAAAGTTATACGTCAAATTATGTGTTCGAGCGATCTATATGCAGTTGTGACCATAGTGTAAGTTTTAGAAACACAAATGGTGCTTTCTTAGCAATGAGGAAGTCTGCCTTCCAGAACCTTTGGTCCGTGTTCTTTTCAATACTTCTAAATGATTTTGAGGTTAATTAAAAAGTAAATTATTTTGATAATATATTTGAAGAGTCATCACATAGTAATTTGAGAAAGACAGCAATCAAAGTTTTCTAATGCTCAACCAAATTATGAGAATACAGTATGAGCTATCCAACAAGATTATATTTTTAAAGATTAATTGACCTTTCTTTATGTGCTGAATAGTATCATATGAAAGAAAGAGCCATCCTTAGTCTCTTTTTCCTTAGTTTTCCCCAAGTCTCGATCTTCCTAAAACTAGAAAACTCAAAGAGCATAACCACAAAGAAAAGCAAAAGATAATGTTAAAGAGAAGTGAAAGTAAAAATTTACAATATATTTAATGTATATAAGCAAAAACATATTATACAGAAATTGAGGTGGTCTCACTGTCTTTGAGGAAGATTTTTTTGAAGAGAGACAGAATTTCATTCCTCAAGCTCCCATAAAAAGCAACAATTTGTCTCCTATCTTTCAATTCTGAAAGCACTATCTTCTCTCTTTCTCTATTTCTAAGGGAAATCTTATTGGAAGAAGTTATCAAAAGAAGGTTCTATAAAATATAACATATTATTTTTTCTGTATTAAATTTTATAATTAATTTTAGGGCAATTCTCTTAAATAGTATTTTTTAAGTTTTGTCACAAAATATCCCTCAAAAAATAAAATGACCAAAATAGACTTTTTTTTTTTGAAATTTTGATTTTTTTATATTTTTTTTTTGAAATTTGAAACCCTAACCCCAAACCCACCCTTTAACTCTAAACCCTAAAGTCCAAATTAGTTAACCCTAGGGGTATAAATGCATTTTTATGCATTTTTTAGCTTCTAAAAAAAATATTTTAATCATTTTTTTCTCTAAAAACTATTTTTGTGACAAACAAACTAAAATGGGCTATGTAAGAGAATTTCTCTTAATTTTAACTCTGAATAGAAGAAGTAAACTACTTAAAATTGTATTTATAGGTTCTCATAGGGTTCTTAAGTTTAGCAAAAGTGTACATAGAGTTATGTAAAGCAAGTACTTTCGCTTTGTCGCTTTGATCTTAAGTTTCGCCCTAGCTAATGCCTCATCTAATTGGTGGATTTGCGAAAATTTTCTTATACTAACTTGCTATTTAATCTCTCTTAAATGTTACTCAAGTCATACGATAATCCAAGATTGGTGGTCCTCGCTGTTTCGCGATCGGTGTCAGAATGAAAAAAAGCATTGCATGTTATGTAAAATGTTAAGCTTTATTGTGTGAAACAGTTAAGGTATCGCAACTTTTGATCATGCATGGTACTCGAATTATTACTATCTTTTTATCATAAATTAATTATTTTTATTGTTTATTTTTATCATAAATTAATTATTTTTATTGTTTATTTTTATTGATCATGCGAATTTAAGAAGAAAATGTTTCGAAGTTGCAACACACTATACAAGCTACATTTTCAACATACTAGAGTATTGCAGATTAGTTGTTCATTTGCACATAATTAGTTTTATCTGCAGAACGATCAACAATGTTAAATCATCATTTAATGAGGAACCAGGGCTCAATAGCCGATTCTGTATATACATAAGAACCGATTCCAAACTACATGCATTACTGCCAAGATAATATGTTATTTTCTTGGAAAAATAAGGAACGTTATTAGAGAGACAAGTCGGGGACAAAGTCACAAAAGAAAGGACTATAGTTAAATTTTAAAAATAAAATAAAGCAAGTAAAAGAATAAAGAAAGAAGGTCTGAAGGCTTTTGCTACTGAAATCTAAGAGAATGTGATTAAAGTTACAGCTCAAGAGGAAACAAATAACAAATAAAAGCAAAAAAAAAAAATCAAAAGAAAACACTTATGCATATGTCTATAACAAGTTTAGCAAGTACTTTCGCTTTGTCGCTTTGCTTCATATTGCATAACTATATACTGCATGCATAAAACGATGACGTCTTAACTGATCATTGCTGCCACATTCTTTCTCCGATCTATTAGTTTCTCTGATCCCAACGAGAATATTTCTCTTTATTGTTTTTCTTTTTTCTCCTTTATAAATCTTCTTTTTATGTGAATTTAAAGTTTTTTTCAAAAGAAAGTAAATCTTCCAATGGTATAAAGGGTATAGCTTAGGGTTACTTTGATCAGATCGATTATCTTTCTTTCATAAAATCATTACCTCCAGGTTAGATAAAAGAAATCGGTTTTAAAGTCGAATAAAAAGTAAGAAAAATATAATGCAATCATTACATTTTCACAACTTTAGGGCTATTGCATACGGATAAAGAAAATTAGCTTGACTAGATTGGATAAAAGAAGCATGATAATTAATGTTTATTCCTTCAGAACATTTTATTTACTTTACAGCCATTTACCAAATCAAAAATGTAGAATACATTTCTCATAAAAAACTTAAACTTTGGATGTAAATGGTTTACTACTATCCAACTTTACTAAACACTGGATTCTAAAATTTTCAAGGGCGCTTGTTAAACTCACACACAAGCATGCAAATAAGCAAATTTAATTTATTTAAATTAATACAGTGATTAGATGATTCTACTTATGATTTTACGCTTCAGTAATATTATTGATCTATAAAAGTTAGAGTATTTTTATTGTCTGACAGTACTGTATTTCTGTTCGTTACATAGACTGAAAAATGATTGATCTATCGGAAGCTTACAGATATTGGAGAGTATTTCCTTCTGTATTTCATGTTATTAGTTATCTACTTTTTTCAAAAAAAAGATGAAAATGGGAATAAAGTGGCTATACGATATTACGAAATGTAGTATAGTGTTCAACTATAGCAGTCAAAAAGCATTTTTAACCTTTTACATCTTTTATTGATAGCTTCACTATTTTAAAAACTTTAAAAGAAGAAATTTTCGTTTAACAGAATTCTTTTGATCATCTAACGTCGTATCCCAAAATAAAGCTCATATACGTATCTTTACTTTAATTTGTTTTGTTTGGAACATTAACTTTATATATATATATATATATATGTGTATTAGTAATGTTTTTAGGTTATATACATGTTATATTCAATTTTTGAGGAGGTTTACATCTTTCATAAGTACAGTTTGGTTTCTAATCGATTTTTTTTTAACAAAGTTCGCATAATTTGTTTTTGGGGGAATTTAAGTTTTACCAAAACTTTGATATCATTTTAAATATATTTTCAAAGAATAATCATTTTTATAAATACTTTAAGTTTTTGATTAGAAATTAAACTAATCTTTTAAATCATTTATAGAAATTTATAACTAAATTATATCTCTAAATACTAAATCTTAAACAATATCAGTAAATTCTAAATTCTCAGATATTTTGATTAAATGTGTTTTTAATAAGTGATATTCGGTATTTCAATCAATTCATATTTACTTTTTGTGTGTAAAATTATAGTGATGCCTAATAATATTCAAAAAAAATCATAAGTGGTAATTCGGCATCTGAGTATTAAGCAGCAAGTTATGCCTAATTTAATATTTTACTCTTTTGTTTTTTATAAAATATCATTTTATCATTTTTCTAGTTTTATATACATAATTTCTTTTTTACTTTTTTGATTAACCAAAAATATTTAAAATAATTTTATTTAAATAATTATACATTAAATAAAAAATTATTAGTATTTTTATTATTTTTAATTTGCGTGAAATAAGTTATTTTCTGAAAAACGGAAGGAATATGTTTTTACGAAATGGAAAAAAGGAAAAACGAAAACGGAACAAATCATTGACGGGGATCGGTTCAAAGAAGAATAATTAAGCTCTTTCTTTTTAACAAATTTTATTGTCACGCTCTTTTGTATTTGTCTTTTGCTGGGTACAGTTGAACGAATGTTTCTTTACTTCCATCACAAGACAAATAAATAATTCTAATAGAGAAGTTTTTTGAATGGTTATTTTTTACTGTCGATCAGAAAATAGTATTTTAAACTATCAGAAAAAAGTGTTATAACATTAGGAAAGAAAATATAATTTTAATTTACTCCAAAGTGTACAAGTAAATGATTTGATTGCCATGGAAGATACATGTCGATTTGAGATGGTATTTCTCGAGCTTTTCGATTCTTATCTTTAAATATACAAAAATAAGAAACTGGCTTTCCCCTTTATGCCTATAGCCCCTGTACGCAAAGAAACTCGCTTTACAAAATAAAAACACTTTTATTTCTTAGCTCTTGCGTGTAAACTAATGGATAGACAACACTTCCAAAGAGTGGTATATAATATTATTATATAATATTATTATAAACCTGAAATATATCAATTGTGTTAATTTGAGTCATTTCAACACTTCCAAAGAGTGGTATATAATATTATGTCTCGCTCTGAACATTATGATACTTGTATCCAATTCATCTATGTTACTGTGACATTACAACAATCTTTAAAAGCCACCCATTTTCTTTTAAGAAAGATAATTCGGACATTTTTATTAATTATTATATGTTTATCTATATCAAAAGAATATCAAGTGACTTAACATTTCATCTTGTTGTGTGCACTTGATTAACCATTTTGATGTCTTCTAGATTGTGCGCAGGTTATGACTTATGAGATCTGATTTTCTATTGTTAACTTCTTAAAAGTATTGGATCTTTGCTGCGTTTACTTTTACACGTTAGTAAACCCAAAACTTCAAAAGTTTTAAGAATTTTTTTGAATGCTTAGCGTAAATGCTACACGGGAAAACTGAAACATATCATTTATTTTCACAAATTTTCTTTTAACACACAACACTACAAACTTGAAATACTGAAACGGGCTACATCCCATTATTAATTTCTGTCCGGGCTGAACTCAAATCTATACATAGTGCTGTCTAATACGGTACCTACTTAGGCCCAATATGTTTCTTGCAGATTTTGAGATGAAGTGTGAAACATTATATAATTGCTCCTCTTTTTCTCTCGTCGTATTTTTCATTGTTAATGGCTGAATATAGATCGTCAAAGTTGGTTTAACCGAATCTTTACATACAAAGTAGGAATCGCAACGTTAAGAGTGAAATATAATAGGTTTGGAGTAGTACTCGTTTGTTTCTAGTACTAAAAATATTAAACTTCGATTTTCTTTACAAAATATACTACTCCCTCCGTTTCGGTTTAATTGTCGTTGTAGAAGAAAATTTTCGTTTCAAAATAAGTGTCATTTTATAGTTTTAATGTAAAATTTGTTAAGAAGATTTTCTAGTTTATTTTTTATTGGTAGAAATATAATTAAATGTGTAGATAATTGTATTTTTATTTTGAAAATATATAAAATTATATGTTTTAGTAATATGTATTTATAAACTTATTGGAATCGAAATAAGTTAGAGGTGGAACAATTATTCAGGAAACATTTACACTATAGGTCACATTCTATGTTATATATTACATTTAAAGACACTTGTAGCTATGAAGACACTTTTTCTAAAATTAAAGTTGTTTTCTAACTAATCTAGTTACTTTTTTAAAGTAGATTTTCTTAACTAAATTTATGTAAGTGGCAAGCTCTTTTCTCAGCCATTGATTTTATTTAGCTTTTGATGTTTTACGTCTATTAAATATATTTTGACAAGAAATATATTTGTTTCATTTTTACAACACTTAATCATCGTACATCCCATGGTCAAGATTAATTATTTTATTGACATTATCTCACCTCCTTATTTATCTTTTCGTCACTTTCTTGTTCATTTTAAAATATATTTTTTTAAAAATATTTCCATTACTTGTTTTGATTGTTACATTTATTCGTTGGTGTTTCGTTCACCGTTCTTCATCGTTCATACCATGGTTTTTTGATATCTTTGCGATCGCCCTGGAATTTTCGCTACCATTCTATAGTGTCTTCACCTCTATTTTTTTGGCGTCTTTACCACCATTTTTAGTGGTTATGCTACCATTTTAATTTATATCCTTATGGTCTGATTTAAATTCTCAAGGATCATCTAAAAGAGTGGATATAAATGCACAATAATTTACATTTTTATCCTTTATAATATGCAATAAATAAACAAATGCTATATATATACTTAAATAAAATCTAAAATGATCTAAATAAATTCTAACTAGATACTTAAATGAACCAATGTACATCTATTAATGAACTCAAATAAGATATTATAACTATACTATAGTGTACAAATTAATCATTGTGCATGTACTTGTTCATAAAACAGTTGTACATGTGGACAATAAAATATATGTGTACACATTAATGATATTTGAATGATAATGGCCAAGGAAGAAGAAGTTAAAAATAAGAAAACACACTGACAATTATGATCGAGCCCGTAAATTGTATGTTAGGTGAGAGGGAACAAACCACTGTACATCACATTTAGGCTGTACATGTGTACACCTAATGAACCATCCTTGAGCAACATTGAAATTTCCTCGTATTGTTCATATGTACACGCTTGTAAATGTCTAATAGGATATTGATTTAGGTAAACAATATCTAAGTATACATTAAAAACCCGTGTAAGTGTGGATATTTTTTAGTCGGTGTAAATGTACACAATCATACATAGTGTACATATGAATTATTGTACATTTGGATAGTGAAATTGTGTGTACAATGTATCACATACATATGACTACATACATGTATCATTACAATAACGTACACAAAAAATAACTCGTTCTTCATGGAAAGATAGACCTATTACAAACTCATATTTAAGTTACTCATTTTCCACAAAATATCTTTGACAAAAAACAACTAATCACATAATATATATTAAATTGATTATATTGCAGATATATAGATATATATTATATTATTATAGAGTACATATTAAATGAGTACTTTGGTATGGTCGATAAAGATGGTTATTCTTGAAATTCATGATGACGGTTCAATTCTTAAAAAAATTATGTGTGTATATGTGGAAATTTAAATATATGTGTACATAATGGCAATATTAAATGTACATATATTTAAATTTACAAATATATGTGTACATGGGCAAAATTGAAATTTAACTTAGTTTTGCGATTTTGATTTTTTAACCAGAAAATATGATTTGTGGTCTTAACATAAAAATATGATTTTATGGTATATTTTTTTTAATAAAATACAAATGTACACGTGTGAATATGTACACCTGGACGAATGTAAGTTTTTACATATGTACACATACTTAAATGTACATATAAACACATGTTTACATGTACATATGTGCATATAATATAACCAACTGTGAATCTTAATTATATTGTCTATCTAGTAATATTTAAGAGTAAACTAATATATTATAATTTTTAATAAAAAAACAATTTTTTTTAAAACCGGTTGCTTCTTCAACAGAAACATCTCAAATTCTAAAAGAAAAAGAATCAAAACCATGTCATATTATTTACAAATCAAAACTTTGTGTTTACATGATTTGTAGCTATAAACAGTTTGAATATCTAAAGAGTTTAGCACCAAATTAGGAGATATTTGAATGCTAAAGAGTTTAGTGATAAATTATGAGATATTTGAATGTCTAAAAAATTTAGTATTAAATTAAGAAGAATCAAAAAGTATAGGGACCTGAGCCATTATTATTTCAGTTACAAAATAGGATTTCACAAAATAATGATGAAGTAGATATAATAAGTGGTGGGTCCTACTAGTTGTATTTAGTTATAGTATTGTTAAGAAAAAAGTAAATAGTTTAAGAAAAAGTGTCTTAAGAGTTAAAAGTGTTCTAGAATGTAATAAAAAGTCACAATGTGTCTTAGAGTGAAAATCACTCATTATTCAGTGTACACTTTGTAAAGCAAAAAAATAATAATTCCGACAACATTGGGAATGATTAGTTGTCATTTAGACCTAATATCATTGATTTCATATATTTGCAAGGTGAGTCATCCAGATTTATGAATGTTCCAAAGATAATAGCTAAACTACCTTTTAGCTTAGTATTTTATACTATCCAATATTTTATCCAACAAATATAAAGTGATTGATGCACATAAATATCGAATATAAAGACATTTAAAAGAATTCATAATCAAGACCATATCAAGTCATGCCATATGTAATCCTCCATACATGTGGCATCAGTGGAAGGAATGTTAATATATTTTAATTTAGGCAAACGGATTTTATTGAATAATAATCCTTGATCACCAAGATCATGTTGGGCCACCCAAACCACGGCTTAATAACGTAAAGACAAAATCGTAAGGAACTAAACACTGTTCTGCTTTTCCTGAATTTTGTTTTCTTAATCACCAAAAAAGGGTTCAAACCTTGGGTCAAACCACTAATCGCTCTAGGTCCCATAATGTCTTTTTCTATCAAATGGGTTTTTGATTTAATTAAATAAAAGGTTTACAAAAAAAACAAGAACTAATACAACCAGAAGAGAGATAGAAAAAAAGGCCAAGCATGGAATACACTAGTCAAGGAGGATAAGAAGACAATAGTAAACAAATAATTTCATATCAATCAAAGATAAATAATTACGTGAGAATTTATAATCGAGAACAAATTTTTGGATTCAAGTTGTAGATGTAGCTAATAAGCTTTTGTTCTTCATTACATAGATAATTTTACCATGAGTTTCCTTGATGCAAGAGACAGTTCTTAGTGGTATTTTCCGTTACGTTTCCCTCTAAATCACATAGACTGTGCATGCCAGACTTGGAAGAGCTTGAGAGATCTCACTGTTACCAGAGGCTGACGGAAGCCATGTAAACGCTAGGCTGAGATATTGCATAGATACGATCATACAAAAACTTAACATGTGTTATATACTATACACATATTTTTAGTATCTTTTATTCGATGTGTCGTTTCGGAATTTTGAATATGCCGAATTTTTGTTTAGTAGTATAATTATTTAGAGTTCCATTCACGCTTAAGAACTTTAAATATCATAAGATAATAACTCAAATTACGGCTCCACCTGACCGACCGTGTCAACTTTAATTATTTAAAACGAGTTAAACATTTTCCTCGTGGGGCTTCAAAACAAACGGGTTGAGTATGGACATTTGCTGATTTACATGTTTGTGCTGAAGCTCAACTCTTTACAGTTGTGTGATTTTTGGTATTTTTAAATTAATAATATTCTTATAATAACTAGAATAAAATTGCATATGCAATTCGACAAACTAATTATCATCTGACACCTAAGCTTTATATGAAATGTAATTCTTAGATTTGTTACTCCCACATTATATTGTTTCCACAGATTCATTTGACTTCTTTTGATTGCTAGATAAGTCCATGGTTATAACTTTTCATTTGTTAAAGGTACTTCAGATTATTCCATGACTTCACACAGAACAGAAGTAAACATGATATGTCCTGCATTCAATTCAAAAGACAGTAAAGACTAAAGAGTCTTCCGGGTCCAATTAGAATATATTTAAAGTAAAAAATTTAGCGAAAAAGTTGACAATCATCCCAATTATTACAGACACACATTAAAATGATGTCTACCTGTATTTGAAATAACCTAACTGCTTTCCCTTTATGCTATATGTTGGTAACAAATTTATTGTAGATGGAACTGATATTTTTAAATTTTTAATTATTTAGTAATGAAGTGTGCTGCGAATTGTACTGCTACAATAGTTGTACTACAAACCCCATATGCTACTGCGTATTGTGTGAGTGAGAAAGGTATTTCTATTTTTATATTTGTCGAAAGGAACCAAATTTTAAGATCTCTGAATCGAACGGTCAAGATCGTATGTTATTTCAGGAGATTAAGATCCTACATATCACACACGTGCCTATACTCTGTACCTTCTCTCTGTGTCAGACTCTTTTTTGTCTATAAAATCCTCGGCCCACACTAGTTTGGAGACAGTACACTCAATCAAAAGAAAGACAGAAAAAAAACAAAACCTTCCATTTCAAGAAAGCATCGTTTTAGTTTGTGTGTGTGTCCGAAAATGGAAAATCTTGACGATGAGTACAAGAATTATTGGGAAACCACAATGTTCTTCCAGAATCAAGAACTCGAATTTGACAGGTACTTCCAAAAATCTGTTTAAATTCTTCTTTTTAATTCTGTTTCTTTTTTTAAAAAATGTTCATTGATTAATAAAAATTGTTTTAAGTTATAAATTTAGTTTGCCGCTAGAAGAAGCGTTTTCGGGTTCCGGCGAGTCAAGTTCGCCGGACGGAGCAGCAACGTCGCCGGTGACTTCAAAGAACGTTGCCTCTGAAAGGAAGAGACGGGAAAAGCTTAACCAGAGACTCTTTGCTCTCCGATCTGTCGTTCCCAATATAAGCAAGGTGTGATTAGTACTTCCACTAATAATGGTTTCTCTAATTAATTTAATCAACTGTCCCTTTTTTTATTTTATTTTTGTCCAAATAATTCGATAAAATAAAATTTCGTCACCAGCAAAGATTTTCCGGGTCAACAAAAATTAAATAACTGAATTCTTTCTTTCAATGAAATAAAACTATAGATATATTCAATATAGTTTAACCAAATCCAACCAACCATTAAAAATAAAATGGCAAAAAGCAACCACGTCAAGCCAAACTAATATATAGTTTGGTCCCCAAAATTACCCTAATAGTGTAGAAACTAGAAATGATCTATACATGTAATGAATTATTAGAAATTTAGAACTAGATTTACTTAATTATTACATGTTTATATTATATATATAGTTGGACAAGGCATCTATCATCAGAGACTCAATAAAGTATATGCAAGAACTTATTGATCAAGAGAAGAAACTAGAAGCAGAGATCAGAGAGCTGGAATCACGATCAATATTGTTGCTAGATAACCCTACAAGAAGAGATTACGATCCCATCAATAATTTCCCGGGAAATCAGCAGCAAGATCTCTCAGGCATTAATGCCATGAGATCAAAGAAGTCTAAGCAGATGGATTATAATACTTTTGGATCATCAATCACTAGAGTGCATAATCACTCCCTCATCGAAGTTCTCGAAGTAAGTACTATTACATGTTTTTGTTTGAAGGTTTCAAAACAGTAAAAGTAAAATTCCAAATTTATATTTAAAAAAATGAAAAAGATGACGGTGACATGTATGGGAGAGAAGACAGTGGTGGTATGCATAACATGTAGCAAGAAGAGAGAGACAATGTTGCAGCTTTGTAAAGTGTTGGAGTCTTTGAATCTCAACATTCTCACTACTAACTTCTCTTCCTTCTCATCTCGTCTCTCTACCACTCTCTTCCTCCAGGTTTCTCCTCTCATTCTCTTTTTCTTACAACTTTTATCTCCTTAAATAGTCTATATTTTATATACTTTGGTGAAATTACTATACATTTTGTGTTTTTAGCAAAGATGTAGTGTACAATATTTGAAGTCAAAGTTAAACCCTTGACGGCACGTAGACAAATCCCTTAGGTGTACATCAATCAATCAATTATGTGAATAGAAAACATATGACTTATAAAAATTCTCTAGCAGAGTGGATTGTTCTTTTTTTTGGCTAACAATTCTTATTCATTTCACAATAGTGGGAAGACAAATTCTTTATTTAATCAAAACCATTTTTTGTGTGGAAATCACTATCAAATACAAAAGAGTTAACCTTTAGAAGGACCCATTTAATAACTACTTTGTTCCCACATGTCTCCATTCAATAGACCTTAATTCATTCTAAGTAAATAAAAATTATATAATCTTGACATCATAATCAATTAATTAAAGCACCAATTATTGAGATGGCCTCGAGCCCATCACTTCTTTTCTGAATTTCGCCTTGACTTTTGTGGAGGGGTTAGATTCTCTCAAAAGGTAATGTCATTAACAATTAGAAAACTTTGGTTAAATCTGTGTGAAATTTTAGCCCCTCGTGTGGCATAATCCGTCGTTAGCTAAAATGTATTGCAGCAGCTGTAAAACGTGGCTATTTATAATCTCATGCGCTTCAACATGTTGTCTCTTTCTCGCTTACCGTTTTGCACGTGAGTTTTACCCACAGTACATTTACACTAGTATGATACATAGGTTGGAAAGAAAACAAGTACTATAAATATGAATATTTCTTCTCTAACAAATGAATACAAATATATTGAGTTGTTTTCAGCCACCTTTGTAGCATTTTAGTTTTCTTAAAATATAATATAACCAGACGCTAAAAATACAGTAAGGTAGACCAGTGAGAAATGGAGAGTTGGTAAGATCTTACTCCAATCATTCTCTTCTTTTAAAAAAGTGGATCATTTCATTTTACAACCTCTCTTTATCTGTCTTTTTCAAATCATATCAAAATAATGATTTACCCTCCTTTATGTTGTCTACACTTATGTTTGTAGTATTTAGAACTAATTCAAGGAGTCAACTTACATGTAGAATATTTTATATATGTGCTGAATTTGCAGGCGAATGAAGAAGAGATGAGTACAGTAGAGACAAAGATACAAACGGCAATTGCAGCTTATAATGATCCAAATTGTTTTATCAACTTCTAAGTTATTTCACTGTACCAAAAAATCAGTTCTTTTATGCAATATTTGTGAAGAATGTTTTGTTGTAAGATGGTACTATTGTAAGGGTTTATTTGACTTCAAAACACCTCATGGGTACTGTTTAGCTTCGTTGGCAGAATCCAAACTAAGAACTTCAGATGTGAGTGTGTAACTTTTTGAATAATGAACAGAAATTAAATACATATTGTAAATACTACATAAAGACGTTTTACCAATTGTTTCTATTTTGATCTGTGAAGTCATGCAAACAGATGTTGTGTAGAAGTGACAGTAGTAGGCTTGTTAATGTTCTGGCAGTCAAACAATTCTTTTGGTCGGTTTATTATTTGATAAAGAGTATATAGTAAAACTTGTTAAAGCTAAGAAATGTGTTATGTCAAAAGAGCTTAAGTTCTGTAATAAACCCCTTTTTCTGGTGACAGAGACAAACTGAACAAAAATACAAAGCTACATGATTTCCCAAAGAATCTAACAACACCAAACTTTGTGCAAGATCAGATTTCACCTATTCTCTTTGATCTCTGCTGTTGGTACATATACTACAGAGTCTTCTTCATGTAAACAAGAAGAAGACTTGCCTAACTTTCTACGGCCTTTTGGTGTTTTAAATCTCTCAAGCCTCTGCGTCACATCCAGTAACTTGTCTTCTACCCTGCAAAGCATCTCTATCATTGCTTCAAATTCTTCCTCTTCTGTCATCTTGCTCTCTGTCTCCTTATCCTCAAGAGGCACCTCTAAGCTCGCTTTGCTGCTTACCTTTTCATGCGGCTGGTACACAAAAATAAGACCACTGGTAAAGACAAGTTCTATAATAGCTAATGCTCTGTAATAATCTTATTCGAGCAAAAAGGGTTAATTTGTATCATACCACTAGAGTGAAAGAAGGGTCTTTCTGTTCAAGATACTGTTGACTTTCCTCTTCTGTGGGCGTTGGAAAGTAGACATTGACGTGATCAGTTTCTTCTTGGCTATCATTACAGGCAGAAACTGTCGTCTGATTCGTAGATTCATCATATCTGAGTGGAACAGTCTCGTCTACAATATCGTGAATTTCATATATATCTGCGTTGGTGTCGTCCACAGTATCTTGCATTTCATTTGTTTCTGTGTTTTCCTCCATGACAGTCTCATCCGCGGCATCTTGAATCTCATTTGTTTCTGTTTTTTCCTCCAAGACAGTCTCGTCCACAGTATCTTCAATCCTATTTCTTTCTGTGTTTACCTCCATGACAGTCTCATCCACGGTATCTTGAGTTTCATTTGTTTCTGAGTTTTCCTCCCTGACATTCTGGTCCACGGTATCTTGAATTTCATTTGTTGCTGTGTTTTTCTCCTTGGCAGTTTTTTCCATGGTGTCTTGAGTTTCACTTGTTTCTGTGTTTTTCTCCTTGGCAGTCTCGTCAATGGTGTCTTGAATTTCATTTCTTTCTGTGCTTTTCTCCATAACTGTTTCTGGTCCACAATCTCCGGATAAGGCCTTCAAATCCTCAGGTTGTTTCTTACTTTCCGTCTGTAATAGGAAAGAGAATGGAACAAATGATTGATCTCATTGCAAGAAGTTTTTTCAGTCTCTGAAAGGAATCCAGACAAAGTTTCATACTAAACGCGATACTTTACCTTTCTATTTCTCAATGCCATATACCGCGCATTTTTGAACCATTTGCTGACCTGAAAAAAAAAACGAGATTTAACCACACACACCCAGCCAAAAAAAAATATTAAGAGAAAACAAATACTCGTTAGCTAAATGAATGAGCTTAATTTCCAAGAAATATCCTTATGAATATTATTTTTTGGGTGTCAGTGTTGTTACCTTCTCTGGGTCAAGACTCAACTCTTTTGAAAGACTATCCCTCACATCTTTTGAAGGAAGCTCATTCTCTACAAACACTTGACGTAGCTTCTGATACATTTTATGCAAAACAACTTCAAACTTAGTAAATGTGATTCTTTTTCTTTCTTACTAAAACAGGGAAGTAGCAATTTCAGACCTCAACTGCAGCTCTTGGGATTCTAAACATCGGTCTTCTCCCTCCTTTGCCTTCTACAGAGACAGAATCTTTCTCACTCTGTTCTGTTATTTCTTTAACATCATGATTTCTCTTACTGTTTTCACATACAGTTACAAGTGTGCTTGCTGCATCAGATTCCTTTTTTCTCTTCCTTCTGTCACTAGGACCCCAGTCTTCATCTTCACTACCTTGCTCTTGCAAAACACCATCCTTCCCAAACATTTCCTATTACAAAACAATCATCAAATACAAATAGAAACTAAGCCAAGATTTTAAGGGATTTTACAATCAATGGATGTTGTTCCTCTCACATGGTATAGTTTTGTATAGTCAACAGTTTTCCTCTGTCTTGGTCCGCATACAGTTTCTTCGTTACTTGTCTCCCCTGATTCCACCACCATATTGCCAAACCCATGGCCTTCCCACGATCCTGTTGAAAGGGCTACACCATCAGATGCTAAACTCACGCTACTCGAAATGCTATCCCCATCATCACCACCACCACTATCGCTTCTGCTGCTGCTTCCTCTGACTTTATCAGGGTCATAATCACCATCCTCAGAGTCATCTGAAGGCCAATCCGCTTCGTTGTTAAGTGTAGCTTCAGATCCATTAGGAAGACTAGCTTCTTCGTTAAAAATATCCTTAATCCATAGAAAAAAAAGAGTGTGAAGCATTTCAAAACTACAGTTCATCTAGTGAAGTATCTCTACACACTCTTGTACTTACCTGCCAGTTGCTATCCACAGAGAATTGAGTTCCTATCTGCGCATTCATTGTGTCGATGATTTCAATTTTGCAATCACAAAATTTGCAAAACCAGCCCTGATCACCAGGAGGTACTGTTGATATTACGTAACAGAAAAAAAAAAGTCAGGAGTGTATAAACTCTCTTAAGACAATGTATATGTAATAGAGATTAGCCAAAAACATACTGCTTTCTGTTTCCAAAGGAGGGTCAAGACACTTCTGATGAAATGCACGATTACACGTTCCATCACAAAGTATTATATCGTTGTCCAGAAAAGCTTCTCGCGAGTTGCATTCCGCACAAAATATCTGCAAATGGTGGGAAGTAAGTTGTTGATAGTGTAAACATGTTTATGGTGCATGCAAATTCTTACATGGTCATGATGAATAGAACCATCTGGAGCCATCACTTTCTCTTCCATGCTTCCCACAGAACTAAGAACATCCAACTGACGAATGGCGTCCCGTAGTCCAAGCTTACAGTTTAAGATCTCTTTCCTTGCTCTCTCGAGCTCCTTGTCTGGTCTTATCTTCTCCCGGCTGAAGAAAACCACGGAAAATACAAAAGTCAAACCACAGTAACTGTTGGCAGCTAAATAAAGCAGCAACCAAACTAAATAAAACTCTTTTGTAACGCAATATTAACTACTCATTTGGTAATATATCAAACAAAAATCTCAAAAATCATTTCCACATAAGAAACACCTGAGCAAGAAGAGAGTAGTAAATTCAAAAAAATGTTGTACCTCTGACCTTTCCAACCTTCAGCTGCGTAAGCATCGATGAGATTCTGCTGCGTCTTCATCTTAATAAGCAAATACCTTGTTCGTCTCTGCAACCGTAACGCTTCATCTACCTCCTCAACCTTATCACTCTTTTGCCGTCTCTTACTTTTCCTCTTTCTCATTTTCTTACCCTTCTCCTCAACCTCCTCCTCATTGCAACGAGCCCACCCACGAGAATACTTCCTCTTGTTGGATTTTGAACATACTTCTTCCTCGGTTTTGCGCTTAGTAGACTTCCTCTTACTCGATGTTTCTTTCCCTTTCTTAACAAGAGATGAGAGTAAAGTAGACTCAGCTTTCTCAACCGAAACACAAGCCTTATTTGTTTTTTTCTCAATTCTCCCCTTAGCTTCACTCTCCTTCATATCCTCCTCTCCTCTTAGAAGATCATATCATATAAGGTCTTCTTACCCTGAATACACAAAGACCTTCCTCTTATCAGAATCTTAACTTCAAAAACGAGTCTACACACCAAATTTTTTTCCATCATTAACATCTCACACAGTGACAAGGACTGAATCAACGCTTACACATTAAAGACACTAACTAATAAACTCAGACAAGTTATTGACTTTTGATTGAAAGGATACAGATTGAAGCTGACATTTGCAGACAATATAACGAAACAGATCGAAGATTAAACTAATCAAGAAAACAAACAAACATAACAAACAATAGTCTCTTCGCATCTTTATCATTATGCTCGTAAGCATATAATATTTTGAGCAAAGGAAACGTAACTTTTTCAATTTAATCAGAAGAAGCAAAAAAGCTTAATACTTTCAAGAGTTTCACGACGACAGAATCAAGCAAACCTGGAAGAGAGTAAAGAGAGAGAGAGAGAGGGGCTTGAAGATTGATTGCACTGAAGCAATCACTAATTTTAGGAAGGAAAGTGAAGATCTTTCTTAAAAGGGTAATGGCAGATTCTGAAATAATTTTCGCTTCGGCGGTTTTAATGTCACCGGCGGCGACTTGAAAGGGTGCCTTTCAACGGTCGTGATTACGTCACTCTCCGTCGTTCTCTTTTTTAGGTGCTTTGCTTTGGTAATGCGCTCAACTCTTATGTATTTTCACTTTTAAATCCCTGTATTTAGATACTTTGTTCCAGATTGTCCTAATGCTTTTGGAAATTTACATTTACACGCCAGCTAATCTTTCCTTTTCGGGTTGTGTTCACTTCCCTTTTTAGATTATATATGAATTACAGACGCGTGTTTTGATAAATAATTGGGCTTCTTGCTATAGGCTTTTAAGCCCATTCAAGAATGCTAACGAGCTGGTTCATCAATGAGCCCATAATGGAAAAGATTTGAAAGAAGTGATTTCATTTCAGGTTCTCAAAAGAAGCTAGAGAGGTGAATCTAGTTTAAGAGTTAACCATAAACTAAAACTGAACTAGGATTAAACCAAATTAAGGTTTAGGTTTTTATACAAACTTAGATCAGCTTACTCTAAACACTCGTAATCTTCATCATATCCAAATTATTTTGTGGATTTTATCAGATTTTAAAATGTCGAGAATATAAAAGAAGTAGGCTTTACTATGATACACATGCATCTTTTACATTTGCATGTCTCGCAAAAAAGTATCGAATCATATACGTAATCACCTAAAATATGAATTGGTAAATTTCCCTACATTTTAATTCTTACTCCCTCCGTTTCATATTAGTTATCGTTCTAGGTTTATGCACACAGATTAAGAAAACATTTAATTTTACATATTTTCAAAATAAAAATACTATTACCAATACACCTAACCATATATCAACCAATAGAAAAATAGAATATAGAATATTACCAATAAATTTTGCATTGAAAACCGAAAACGATACTTATTTTGAAACAAAAATTTTACTAACGACATCTAATTTGAAACGGAGGGAGTATTATTTATGCCACTAGCCTATTTATAATTCGTTTTTGTCAGTATTCATAAAAGAATTCTTAATAGCTGTGACATTATTAAAGAGTAGATCAAAATACGAAAGACGTAGTTGAACCATGCACCACATGGGGGTGGATCCGAGATAAGAACAAAAGCTAGCCATAAAACAAACTTTGGTGTTTTTCACATTATTCACACATTGACTTTTAAATAAATCACCGACTATTAAGTTTGTGGTGTATAACTTGTTGATTGCAAAAAAAAAAATCAAATAGTATTATCTATAATGGCCTGCCTCATGCATTACTCGGAAATGCCATATTAGTGACATGTGGGGGCTAAATGTATTATTATTCTTTTGCTTTGGCATGGGACGGTCACAGTCCTATTCATATGAAAGTTTTGTTGGTTTGCAAAATTATTGTAATCCCTTAAAAATCTAAATGATGTGCTATAGAGACAAACCGAACAAAGATTGTCTGCTTATGTACTATTTTCACAGCTATGATAAATCTTGATTACTGCATTTTTAAGGTTGTGAGATACTTGGAGATGTTGTGACATGTTCGATTCTACTAAGTTTGGCAGGATTAGTTTAATATGATCCGGTTTTAGTAAGTTTTTGTTATTACCTTCGGTTATATTATTTGAAAACTTTGTCAAAACAACTATAAAGATGTTAAACTTGGACTCTGCTATTTCTGCGAACCAAATCGATTTTCAGCCGTTAATTTAAGTCTTAAATCTATATTGCTTCAATTAGTTACAACTTACACGTAACAAACATATCTTAAATTATACACAAATATGAGTACACTGGGGCTAATTAAGAAGTTGTAGTTAGTAGGTTGCTTTCACCTAATTTGTCTTAAATAATAGTTTGTCACATTTTAATTTGTAATAGAATAAAGTTCTATGATTGCAATTTCTCATATATATATTTAGAGCTTGAAGTTTTAAATTACTTATCACCTTCTAAACAATCAAGCTTAGGCATAAAATTAATTAATTACATAGAGATGAACATTCTACTGGAGGTGATGCACACTCCGTTGTCTTTCTCCATCTCATATATGAAGGTGATGCAGAGGTATCCACGTGTAAGAATTTGTATGGTGTAGAAGATTGAGATCGACGCTGAAAACAATAAAAAACTATAATCTTTTATTATATGATAATATATACTAATATTATTTTAACAAAGGAAAATCAATATGAGGACCGACTCTACCAACAACTCACTCTGGCTCTTTTTAGATGCATCTATGGAATTACACCCAATCATTCAAGCATTGCCTCAAAAGATAATATGACTTTTCGCGTCCACTAAAACTTATTTATTCTCTCAAAACTAAATATTCTAAAAGCAAATGATAGGCAAGTACTCCTATTTTGGTGCGTGGTCGTGTTTTATTGTTTTCTACGATTGAATGTGAGTTATTGACGAAGACTAATTACTCGATGGTCTAAATTAGGCCGGGGCATATTTCCCGGATCCGAAGATCCGAACCGGTACCGATCCGAAAATTCGGGTTTCGGATCGGGTTCGGATATGGTGAAATACCCGATCGGGTATGCTTTCATTTCTGTTTCGGGTACCGGGTCGGATCGGGTATTATCCGAGATCCGAACAACTATCCGAAAATACCCGATTCTTAGTTCTTAACATAATTTGTTTATGTTTCTAAAGTTTGATACTTATTTCAATATAGACTAGAAAATAATTTTTTTACTTATTCTCTCATGTTTTTCAGTTATAAGGTAATCTTGCTTACTTTCATGAAAAATATTTGTCAAATGCTATGTTTTTTTCAAATCAAATGCTATGTTTTTTTTCATTTTGGAGTTTAAACTCTCGTTTGATTATATTAAAATGTTTTGTTATGTTATTGTATTGTAACTTTTGTTATCTTGTTTATGTCTTTTTGGATATTTTGATTATATTCGTTTTTTAGATTATTTTGGGTTTTATTTGATTAAATGGTTTGGTAATACACTAAGAACTAAACCAAATCTTTTATTTTTTTGGTTACTTCGGATATAACCGGATCCGAACCGGATCCGACAGGTACCGAACCGGATCCGAACCGAAATTTTAAATTATCCGATCGGTACCATTTTCTCTAGTTCCGAAATATCCGAAATCCGAAAAACCCGACCCGAATCCGAACCGGTTATCCGAATGCCCAGGCCTAGTCTAAATAGATTTGGTGATCCACGAGTTTTATAGACTTGCATTTAGAAGGCTTGTAAAAATATTTAACGACTGGATCCAGTAAATATATGATTTTACTCTCTCCTTTCAGATGTTACAAACGAGATTAAACGATTCTGTATCCTTTACGATTAAACACATTAATAATCATGTTTATGAAGAAACTAGTAATCGATAAATCAAATGAGTTTGTGATATTTTCTGTTTAGTTTCACCGACGAAAGTGCTGATATATATATTATTACGTCTAATAGCATGTTTTCAATTCTACTAGCTAGTGTTATAATTGTGTTTTAGCTTTAAAAGTGACAAAGCCCTTTTTCGAAAAAAAGAAAAAAACTTTTTGACAACATGAAACTTTGACAACCCTATAGTGTACGAAATTACGTTCAATCCATTCATGTCATTTGGTTCGTATACATTACAAAATAGTTTCACATGAATTCAACCAAGTCTTTGTTTCTCTTAAGACCCTACACAAAAGTTTTTTACGTTCCAAATGTAAGCTCAAGAAAAGGAGCTCAAATGACCAAGGACTGGAGTGATGTGCTACACACGCTGATGGTTGTGTGACACAACGGTGCATGTAACTACGAAGGAAGTCATGTGTCACACATACTCAGAAATGTGTGACACACGGGGTGAATCAGTTATTAGACAATGACGTGTCAGATAACTACTGGACTCAAGATCTAGC